>JAPWIX010000001.1:11212500-11412500 GCA_028751805.1 Podosphaera xanthii
TACCACAAATCTCGAATTAGCCCACGTGCTGGCTTCACGTGTGACAAGGACAAAAATCCTAAACTTATTTGAAATAAAGGTACTACAGAAGATAATGAATTTAATGATATCAAAAAAGCACTAACTCTACAGCAACAATGTTTTCCAACCTTAGTGACGACAAAAATTTCGATCTCAGAGTGTTGTATTAACAGTTTAGGCCACGTTAGATAGAGAGATCAACTACTAATACCAAATTATGAACCATTACAAACAGCGTAAATTCAAAAGGCGCATAGCTCTCCAGTTACAGGAAATCACAGAAGGGAAGCAACTTTAAGCATCTTGAGTTGCGACTTTTATTGGCCGCAAATGAGCAATATGGTTCGGCAATTCGTCCGAAATTGTCAGACTTGTGGTTGAACGCATGTTTGGCGCAACAAGAAACGAGGGTTCCTTAAGCCTCTGCCAGTGCCAGAGCTCTTTCATCAGGAGCTTTCTATTGATTTCATGACGGATCTACCTGCTGATAAGGACTAACCGTAATATCTTATGGTTATAACAGATAGATTAAGCAAAGAAATTATCTTAGAAGCTATGGATACTATGAGCGCTCAAGCATATGCCAAACAATTCCTGTAGTCTTTTTACTGTTTTCATGGATTTCCTCAAGCTATTACTTCAGATTAGGGAAGTAACTGGGTGGCAGATTTTTGGCGCCGGCTATGCGGAAGAACAGGCATACAACAACGCCTATTGAGGGCCTTTCACCCACAAACTGAAGGCGCAACTGAGCAAGCCAATCAGGAGGTTCAAGCCTACCTACATGCGTTTGTCACGTATGCACAGAAGAATTGGTCCAAGCTACTCCCGGCAGCTCAATTAGCCCCTAACAATCATGACTCATCATTTGGTTATAGCCCCTTTTTTCTCAATCATGGCTATCAAATCCCAGCGGTGTGTCACGGCTCAGGATATTGAGGCAGAAGCACTGTATATCATAAAGTAGTTTATAATTATCTATAGAGAGAGAAGCTATGAATGTTACTGATACCGCCTATCTATAAATTTTGCCTACTGCTAGATACTTGACCCCTGATCTTTGAATCCTGTTTCAATATCTTCTAAAACATTATTAATAGAGACTAGCTGCTGGGTGTCCTACCAGGCCAAGTTTGAGCATCTTCCCCAACCAATTGCTAGACAGAAGCTAACATAAGTGAACTGGGCTACAGAGGTTATATCAAGAGCGTATGATTGCTATCATAAGCTACAGGGATACATTGGCTTATCAGCCGCTACACGGTATCATTAACTAGTGTCAATATTCAAGAGACTGTGCCAAGTTCACCAAAAGCCTGAAAAGCAGATGTCCTCGTTGATAATATCAAAGAGGGACAGTGTCAGAACTTGTCAGGCCCCGGTACTTTCAAATTGAATATCTCCATGTTGGACCCTGAAGATCTGTTTTGCCAGTCTATTTTAGGACCGACGCATTAATAGTAATCTTCGCAACAAGCTTTATTTAGATATTCTATTTTTGTTTCGTTATTTTTAACTTGCTTGGGTTGAATAATTTATGGCAAATCTTTAGGATAATGGTTCTAGGAATTTGGATTCTACTGTACATAAGGAGTTATAGCCTTACCTTCTCTCTTCACGCCTTGTCTTTTCTGTCATCCTATCGCTACCTTAGAAATTAACCACCTTAGAAGTCTACCACCTTAGATACCACTTACCTCAGTCCACATTCATTTCTTCTCACTTTGCCTTATAACTTTCTTTATTCTCTACTCGTCTATCTCCCATAACATTCCCAACAGCACAGGTATCTGAAAGTCACGATATCCACCCACTAACGTGACAGACAGGCTCTCGCCCAAGCATCAATTTTATGGCGACAACAGGTCATAGAAGATGCAGCAAATGGTGGCCGACAACAATTGGAAGTCTTCAAGGAAGGTGACTCTGTATGGCTTAATTTGAAAAATGTCACTACACTGCGACCTTCAAACAAACTTGCCTGGCTACATGCTAAATACAAAATAGTCAAAATAATTTCTCCACACGTTATTGAACTAGACATTCCCATTGGTATCCACCCCGATTTCACGTTGATATGCTTAAAAGAGCCGCTAATAATCCCCTACGGACTCAAATCCAGGAAGACTACCAGCCACCGCCTATTGATACTGACGTCCCTCGAGCAGAACAACAATTTGAGATAGAAAATATTCTTAGAGCCGAGAAAAGACGCCGCGGACAAGGGATACAACGTTTAGTCCTGGTTAAATGGAAGGGTCAGACAGAACTGACCTGGGAACCAAGTTCAGAGTTTGAAAACACAGTTGCCTTGGAAATTTTTGAGCAAAAATACGGAACAGAGAATGATGTTGGTGTAGAAAATGCAGGAATGTAAACCGGAACGCGGCGACATTCTGAAAGGGGGGGTAATGTTATGGGTTAAAACCCTAAATAGAACATTGGCTGTGCCAGTCCCATTTAAGTCACGTATAGTTCAAAGAAAAATGATCAAGATTGTTGGGGTTAGAGCAGGGGTAAAATATGGCCATGTACATAATTATACAGGGAGAGGGAGTTCAAGGTCTTGGTTCTGTAGATTTTAAAAATTAACTAATTTTATATGAGACTTGCTCTGTCGGCAGCGACAACAATTGATCCAGCAACATGAAGGGCTGAATGGTTCGTTAATTGAGCTGTTTTTTCTCAAGTATAATTTTGATTTGAAAACTGCAAAGTTTTCTTGGGCCCATTTGGCATCAATTTTTGGAGGCAGTTCTTTGTTAAGGGAAAGGAATTCAAATATGCATTGAAGGTCAATGCTATTCAGTTGTTCCGGATATTTTACAGTTTCTGGTACTAGTATTTTGACATGGTTTGAATTGTCTATTTGCGCCGACTCGATTTTGTTATTACTTTCACTGCAAGTGTGACGTCTAGTAAGCCAATAGGACCTGTAGCCTAAAATAGCCGCTGCAGGCAACCTCGTATTCATGCGAGACTCACACTTGCGTCATGCTAGAGACAGAACTGAGGTTTATCACATGGGCAACAAAGGTGAAGACGTATTTATAAACAAGGTCATAGAGCAGTAGCCATAGTATTGTGTTTTGGTGTATTATTAGATGGTTGATCCCGAAAAAACAGCACCTTGAGGGGACACAGGATGTATATGAGGTTGCTCAGATACGTAGTTTATTTGTTCTCTGTAGTCAAATTATAGAAAATACTATCTTATATCTGAAAGCCCATTGCTTCATTATCTGATCTGTGACAGTTAGGCACATTGTGTAAGGGTTGGAACCCTTGTTGGAACTCGGGCCCTGGTCCTTGTATAATTTTGCCACTGTCCGTGCATTGCTAGCTTGTGTACATGTACATGTACTAGTTATATCGGACGCTTAGGAAACAGGGATGCAGCCAATAAACTAATGAACCTTCGCTAAAGCGTTGCTGACGATTATCAAAATACATATACCAAGCGAGATAATTATAGGCGTGTGTAAAGATGTTCTAATGGCATCTAGGCGTTGATGATAATTCTTATAGTTTCAATCTAATTCTGAAGTTTGTACAATTGGTGGTGATGATCTTGGGTTAGTTAGATTCTAGAAGAATATAGAATTAGAAGAAAGGTATATAGGGCTACTTGATTGTATGTTAAACTTCACGCACTTCTTAATTTATTATATTGAACCTCTACTTCGAGTTATTCGAGGACGGGCCTCGCACACATTGTTTTCAGCTAGTGGGAACGCAGCATTGCTTGGTTATGAGAGAAAGTCTGCTAGAACGTTGGCTTTACCCTAGCAATATAGAATTCGAATATTGTAATGTTTGAGGACGTCTATAAATTGCATAATTCTTGCTGGTTGATTTGTTTTATTATAAATTGTTTGTAATGATTGATGGTTAGTAATTACAGTTACGTCGCTGCCTTTGACCCAGTGCTTCAAATATTGAAGTGCACACAAAATACCCAATAGCTCTCGCTCCTGGGCTGAATACCTTTGTTGGGTAGCATTCAGTTTTTGCGAAAAGTAAGCAACTGGGTGGAGGACTGATCAGTTATTATTGTGCAATAATTTCATACGCAGCTGTAATAATACTGCGCCTAAAAATTTTTGGGACGCATCGCTTTCTATAACTATTGGTAAGTGCCAATCAAATTTTTGTACAACCAGCGCTGAAGTAATGGCCCTTTTTATTTCTAGCCAAGAATTCTTTGCCTTTTCAGACAATACAATTGGCAATTTTTTGGGGCCTGTTGATAAATCTTTTAACAGTCCGGCCAGTTTAGATAATTTTTTCATTAAAGATCTGAGGTAGCCTGCCACAGTAACAAAACTTCATATTTCAGAAGTTGTTGTTGGTGCAGGACAGTTTTGAATTGCTGAAAGTTTGTTAGGGTCGACTGTGAGGGTCAGGACCCTTGCTAATGACTCGGGCTCTTGCCCTTGTATAATTACCATACTCTCTGTGCAGCGTTGGATGACGTGGATCAGGATGTTGCGGCGCAAGGAGTTCTCGCTTACATTAGGTAGCAATTTCTAAGCGCTAGCTATCATTAAGATGATCCTTGTCTAGATAATGATCATCGCTTACTTACCCAATTTGGATGATAGCTATGTCCGCGTATATTGGGGAATATTAAGAAAGCTTCCAGAAAGTTCTAAAACGGTTTGTTGGCATCCTAAGGCGTGGAGATTATTCTAGCATCTTCTATGGGTTATTGCAAGTTCTAATTCTATGGCGTTCGGAAGGCTTCGGGGGTGATAGATTGGGATAACTATTTAAACCTGCGCTCTTCTCTAGTAAATAATCTAAATGCATTCCTTAATTATTTAATTTACAATTTTAGAACCTCACTTTTGAGTTATTCGAGTTGAGCCTCTTACATCGACAGCTATCCCATTTTCTGACAAAAGAAATCCCAAAAAAAACTCCATATGAGACAAACAATTGACATCTGGCAACATTAATTACAAGACCATATTCAACAAAACGTGAAAAAACTAATAGTAAGCAAGAGTGAAGTTCTTCAAAGGTGTCGCCCCAGATACAAACGTCATCTAGCAAATTAGCAACAAAGAATCTTACTGGTTCAAGTACCTCTTTCATGAAACTTTGAAAAGTTGCAGGGGCATTGCAAAGGCCAAAAGGCATTACCAGCCACTCATAAATGCCAAATTGAGTCACAAAAGCAGTTTTTTCTACATTATTTTCATAAACTCTGATGTGCCAAAATCCATTTTTGAGGTCTATAAATGCATAAAACTTGTGACATGCTGCGAGTAGAATTTCATCTTGTACGTTTGGTACGGGATGAGCATGTTTTTGGTAATTTTGTTTAATTCTTTGTAGTTGACGCAAACTCGCCAAATAGTCTTGCCATCTTGAAAGGTGTTTTTTTGGGGGGTTAGCATGACAGGCGAAGCCCATGGGCCGACGCTTTTCCTGTTAAGCGTCCGGTAGTGAGTTTTGCAGAACTGTTTTATTGCTTCTTGCTGTGCTGGGCTGTATCTTCTTTGTGGGTGTTTACATGTGGGTTATTACTTGCATCAATTCTATGTGATGTTTTTGCAAGGATTTTTGTACGTCTAAATTTTTTCTCGAATAACTCTGGGAATTTCTTTTCGTATTCTTGAGACTGTATGAATGAGTTAAGAGGGGACAATTTGTACTATTTAGAAATACAAGAAGTTGCCGTATAAAAGTTACATTCAGTAATACTGAGATTATAGGAGATTTGTTGTAGTGTTGGTCATGTAGGCATTTCATTCAGTCTAATAGATCCATTTAGATTGCAGTATACACCGAGAGCATGAAACATTGATTGTCCTGATGTAAGTTCTGCTGGGAACGTAGAGTTGGGTGCAACTCCTATGGATACAGTAAATAAGTTAGACCAGTTATTATTATTATTACTTTCATTAAAAAATTGTGCACAAATTAAAGCATCTAGAGTCATTGTAGGTCCTTGTCCCCCTATTCTAGACATTGTTGAAAAGAATGAAGATTTGTAAGTTTTCAGCTTATTAGCAAGCAATTGAGAAACATAGCACAAAGGGCATCCATAGTTAAAAAAATTAGTAAATTTAATAAGTGGAAAATTTGTCAAATGAGTTAAAAAAAGATTGTGTGGCTGTCCAAGGCCTTCCCAAGGGGCATATTTCGGCTCTTTGTGGGCTCTGCCATCAACTATTGCCACGTAATAGACTTCTTGGCATTCATAAAAGTTTTAATCCATAATGTTACAGTTCGACTGTTGGACTGGGCTTAGGTGGTTACCTAAGCAACTGTACTATCATGTGCGGACACGTTAACGCGTTCAGACATGTATATATTATATTTAATCTAAGTCTAACGTAGCTTTCCTCTGTATAGTTAATTAATCAATTGAATTCATTATAACCAGCTTGGTTCCATCACACTTTAATTAACTATCTCCTTACATTATACCCGTCATTGAGCGTATTGTGTTCATTTCACAGCTCAGGGCCCAAAATATAAGCTCAGCAAAGAAGTTTTATGCGATTTTCTTTGTCATTGGAATCTGAAAGCGACGCTAGCAGTTCAACAAAGTCCATAAGTATAGAAAGTTCAGATTCATACATAGCCGCAGAGGAACAGGACAATCTAATGGATTTGCGCATGATTGACGTACCCACCGAGAGTGATATGTCTAACCACGGCTTAACGGAGCAAACTGGGAAGTCATCATATGAAGAAAAGGGGAATTTTTTGATTAAACAAGTACTTGCAGAAATGAGGGAAAGAGTTACCAAATAAAAAGAGGAAATTAATAGCCTAAAAGAGGAGATGAGGTCCATGATTTCCTACATAAAAGGGAAATCAAAAGATGAATCAGTGATGGTGAATCCACCACAGATAGACCCTACAAAACACCATCAAAAAGAATATTTTTCTGGAGAACAACCCTCAACAAAGCAAGAAGCAATTAAGTGGCCAGCCCCATATGACCACAAAAATCAAAATTAATGGACTACTACTTATGGTATTTTACGCTACAAATACCAACGTTATGTTGTTGATAGACAGTTATACCATCCATCTGACTTCTTTATGGACCTATATACCCAAGCAGTAACTGGTTCAGCCAAATCTATGATAATAGGGGCGTTCTAATCAATGTTGAACTTTGGAAAAATATCTGATCCACTGGGGCTTCTAAAAGTAATGGACAATACTTTCCGGGATCGGAATGTGGATCAAAAAACCTCAGCCCTTCTACATGCGTGCAGGCAGTTCAGAGATGAAGCTCTGTTGTCTTTTCTACCTAGATACCAGCAGCTCTTATCTATTAGCGTTAAAGCAACAAGTGAAGATATCCACAAAGTGACTGACTTACACAATGCGCTGAATCAAACAACAAGGAACCACTTGATTGGTCATACTTTGCCAAGTTCTTTTATGGAGTTCATGGAAAAGTTGTCCGTCATTGGCTCACAGATTGAAGGTATAGGCTTAGTTAAGACTAAACTCTATGCTTTAGGACAAACAGATACCTTTGAAAATGGCACGCGTGGAGCGGCTGGAGGGAACTTATTAGGAGGTACTGGCAGGGGTAACCTTTCGACACCAGCTTTTGCGCCCTTTCCCGCAAACTATTCAAATTCAGACGTATCAGCTGACACCTAGGATGCTGACAATGATGTTAAGATGACAGGTGTAAACAAGACACGGGCGAGATGGGTAACAAAAAAAGAGATAGAACGGCGCATAGCAGCCGGCCTGCGTATTCTTTGTGGGAAACCTGGACATAGAAAACCACATTGTTCCCAACTCCCACCTCTTTGTCCTGAAACTGCGATTAAGCGAGCTAACCTTGGCGAAGATAATCACGATGTATCTATAGATAGCCAAACAGAGACAGAGTAACTAAAAGATTAGCTCCTGAACAAAGTCGTGTTCAGGGGCTGAAAAGCGGGGTCTGTAAAGCAGTAGCAGAGTCCCAGTCTTTCGAAGACCAAAAGGCAGAAAAAGAAATGAAAGGTAACTCATTCTTAATAGACGTTTTAATAAATAATATCTACACTGTGCCTACCTTGATTGATAGTGGATATGACTGTCTGGCTGCCGTTAGCAATTCCCTAGTGCGCAAAGCCAATCTGCCAAAGATCAAAGTAACCTCTTAAAAACTTGCTGAAGCCACAGACAACATTCAAAAAGGAGAATTGATAACAGAGATGACCAAAATGAAGTAGACATTGATGGATACCAGAAAACTTTATATGCCTACATCATACCTGGGTTATCCCAGGAATTGATCTCGGGCAAGCCTCGGATGGAAAGAGAAGACGTGCTTTACCATGCAAGGGATCATTTCATGGAAATAAGAGAAGCACCAATAGGAGGAGATCATTTGCGAGTCTGGGAGAAAAGGCCAGGAAAAACTGGAATTAATGAATTAAGGGTCTTAAATATCGCGAGCTAGTTGGCTGGGGTATTTTTAGCAACAGTGAAGAGAGCAAAAATGGCTAACAAAGAGACTTTACAAATATTCTCCGTAACCTTAGCAGATATTCAGAAGGCTCTCGCTCCAGAGAAAAGATCATCCGCAAGACTTGAGAAGCTACTGGCCCAATATGCGAGATTTGCAGATCTTTTTAAAAAAGAGTTAATTGACAATCTCCCACCACATCGAGCTGGGAGTGATCATGAGATTAGGCTAGAACCAGACAAAAAAATACCTTGGGGGCCCCTCTACAACATGTCAAGAGATGAATTGTTAGTTATGAGGAAGACATTGACAGATTTACTGGATAAAAATTATATCCGTGCTAGTAGCTCCCCCGCTGGTGCGCCTGTTCTATTTGTGAAAAAGTATGGGGGTGGGCAAAGGTTCTGTGTCGACTACAGAGCTTTAAATTCAATATCAAAAGCTGATTGTTACCCCTTACCTCTAATCAAAGAAACACTCGCAAGACTAAGCAAAGCCAAATGGTTCACGAAACTAGATGTCCGCGCTGCTTTCCATAAGTTACGCACAAAAGAAGGTGATGAATGGAAAACTGCGTTTCGCACACGTTTTGGGCTATTCGAATGGTTAGTAATGCCATTTGGTTTAAATGGTGCCCCTGCGTCGTTTCAAAGGTATATAAATGAAACCTTGCGAGACCATCTGGACGATTTCTGTTCAGCATACGTTGATGACGCACTTATTTACACAGATGGTGATCTAGCAGAGCATAATAAACATGTCAATTTAGTTCTTGAAAAGCTGCAGAAAGCTGGCTTAGGCTTAGACATTGATAAATGTGAATTCAGTGTCAAGAAGACCAAGTACCTAGGCTTTATCATATCAGCAGAAGGTCCAACCTCTTTAGTTAGGATGGATCCGGCCAAGGTAAGGGCAATTTCAGAGTGGGAGCCTCCAACTACAGTCAAAGCACTCCGAAGCTTCCTAGGGTTTGCGAACTTTTACCGGGGATTGATTGATGGATTTTCCAGGATTTGGGCACCATTAACAAGCCTAACTGGCAAGGCTACCCCATGGAGGCGGGAATTAGCACAAAAAGAAGCGTTTGAAACATTTAAGGAGAAATTTATCTCAGAGTCGGCTCTAGCACAATGGGATCCCAATAGAGATACCTTATTAGAAGCGGACTGTCCTGGATATGCTCTAGGGGGCTGTTTACTTCAAAGACACGGAAAATGTCCATAGTTATCAGTAGCATACCACTCACGGAAGCTTTCAGGAGCCAAAATAAACTACGAGATTGTTAAGGATTAATGCAAACGGTCACTGCACGAAAGCAATACCGCAAAATAAGTTAATATTAAATCTATGGAGGAGTCTAATGAGGGCAGTAATAGCAATATTTATAAGTTCCCACCAGTTACTAGAATATTCTTCCCGTTCCTCCAATTCATTGATATCCTTGAAGATAGAACCACCCGGAATACTCTTCTAGAAGTTTCTCACAAGTTCTAGCAATCACAGAAGTAAAGCCGCCGTCTATAAATAGTTATGCAGCGCGCATCTATTATGCACACCTATGCATAACACAAGGCCATGAGAAATGAACGGCATAAATGCGCTACGCCATAACACGTGACACGGATGGGCCACACCGAAATAGCCCAGCCACAGATTCACCGGGCTCAGCCCGTCACATTACCCCCCTCCTTTAACTTCCTAGATCGGAGCTTCCGAGGTCCTTGTCTAGCCCCTTCGTCGACTCCTACGCCATCGCCTACGCCAAATTCTTTTTCAAACTTGTCCAATGCCTCGACGTTTTCGAGCTCGGAACGATCTTCCCAGTTTGGCTCAGCAAATCCCTTCCATTTTACTAAAACTCATCTTACCCAGCCCCGCCCACGTCGGACACGTTCGGCTCTCAGAATCCGTTCTACAATCTGCTCCGGCTCATCATCCCCATCTATGACGATAGGATCGGGCTGAGAGTCTTCTTGAATCTGCGATGGAAGAGGGTCGCCACTTGCTTTACGTAGCAAGTCTACGTGGAATCTAGGGAATATTTCCGAAGTGACATCTAGCTCCACTACATGAGGCGAAATCACTTTAGTAACTGAGTACTTGCCATTTACCCATGCAAGCTTCTTCTTTGGTTGAGGGGTATGAATATTTTTAAGATTCAACCACACCTTGTCACCCACTCGTAGCTTTGGAGCCGGACTTCGCTTCTTATTTGCCTTTTCTTCCATAAGTTGTTGAGCTGTTGCCATGGCCGCCGCGGCATATTCTTGTGCTTCTCTTATTCTGGCCACGAAGTTTTCGGCCCTCTTAGTTGGGGGTGACAACAACCTCTTGTCAGTTGGAGAAACTTGTTGGACTGGCTCTGCATGATATCCATGTTCCATGAAGAAAGGACTTAGCCCTACACTGGCACAATCTCTGTTATTAATTGCCAACTGAGCTGAAGGTAACATTTCTGGCCATTCGAATTGTGCGTACGAAATAAAAGCTCGTAGATATGATAACACTTCCTGATTCATTCTTTCGGTTGAGCCATCGGTTTCAGGATGAAATGCAGTGGACAGCCTTTGTTCGATGTTGACTAATCTGCATAGGTGACTCCAAAAATCTCCAACCCAATTTGACCCTCTATCCGATGTAAGGGCTTTAGGAAACCCATGAAAGCGATAATGGCATTGCAGGAAACGCTCCGCACACTCTTTGGCATTCATTGAGTTCATAGCTTCTAGCGTGACACTTTTCAGCAAGCGATCTGTAATAACCATCAAATAGCATGGATCAGACTTATGCCTTGCTGGTAGATCCGTCATAAAATCAATTGAGAGTTCACTGTGGAATCTGTCAGGAATTAGCAATGGTAGTAGCAGACCCTGTTTTTTCGAACGCCAAACATGTGACCTGCCGCAGACATCACAATTCCTACAAAATTGCCGTACCATTGTGCTCATACCTGGCCAATAAAAACCTCGAGATAGGATAGCTAACGTACCATTACGCCCAGGATGCCCAGTCATATGAGAATCATGCACTCTATGAATCAATGCTGTTCTTAGTGGCTCGTAGTTGGGAATCCACAAACGCTTGCGAAAACAGAGCGCTCCGCGGAGGTCGAGTTCACATTCAGCTCGATTAACTCTCAGCTGTAAATTCGCTGGAAATTGGTCTTTATCATTCCAAATAATGTGATATAGCTCCTGGAATTGCGCCAAGTCTTCTGATATCCCCTGGTCCCAGAGCTGCTGTAACTCTTCTTCTTCGAAAAGCTGATCTCCTCTGGGAATTGAATTTACCACTGAAGAAGACATGAGAACCTGGCCATCATCTCCACTATGATCCACTTCCGGTAGCCATTCGTCCTTTATTAACTTAAATTCTCTTTGTTTGAGACGGGGATCTTCCAAGGACACGGGAATATCTTGAGCTCGGCGGGATAAGGCATCTGGACGTCCTCCATGTTTACCCGCCCTAAATTTTAATTTAAAATTAAATTGTGATAGAAGTTGTGCCCATCTAACTTGACGCTCCGTCAATCTTTTGGATGCCATAAAGTACTTCAAGTTCTTGTGATCCGTCAGAATTTGAAACGGCTTTTTAAGACCAATTAGCTCAATGCGCCATTCCTTCAGGCATCTAACAATGGCTAGAAGTTCCTTGTCGTGGATATCATAGTTACATTCAGCTGGCGAAAGTTTCTTCGAATAGTATGCCATCGGCTGAAGTTTTCCTCCTGGTTTAATTTGAGAAAGGCAACCCCCAGTTGCCCATCCTGATGCGTCTGTCTCTAACACGGTTTCAAGTTCCCCGTTCCACAAAGCCAGAACTGGTGCTGTTATGAACAACGATTTTAGTTTATCAAATGCTTCCTGATGCTGATTGTTCCAATTGAAGACTGTCCCTTTCTTTGTCAAGTTTTGTAACGGTGCGCTAATGCTGGCAAAATTCTCTATAAATCCCCGGTAGAAATTTGCGAATCCAAGGAAACTCCTAACTCCTTTGACATTCGTTGGAGGTTCCCACGATGCTATCGCTCTTATTTTTCCTGGGTCCACTTTGATACCCTCATCCACATTGATTATGAAACCCAAATACTTGATTTCCTTTCTGGCAAATTCGCATTTCTGTGGATCAAGTTTAAGACCCGCTTTGTTGAGCCTTTCTAACACTTGGTTAACCTTATCCCAGTGGTCTACCAGGTCCCCATTGGAGAATATGACTACATCATCCACGTACGCCGAGCAAGAATTTCCCAAAAGATCCCCCAACTCTTGATTAATCCATCTTTGAAACGCTGATGGAGCTCCTGCCAACCCAAATGGTGTAACTAACCATTCATAGGATCCGAATCGCGTTCTAAACGCGGTTTTCCATTCATCTCCCTCTGATATGCGAAGCCGGTGGAATGCCGAACAAACATCGACTTTAGATAACCATTTTGCGCTTGACAACATTTGCATCGTTTCCTTAATCAGGGGCAACGGATAGCGATCGCGTTCTGTGATGGCATTGAGAGCCCGATAGTCAACACAAAATCGGAGCCCACCTCCAGGCTTCTTGATAAATAGAACAGGAGCCCCTCCTGGCGAACTGCTTGCCCTAATCCAATTTTTGTCCAGTAGTTCCGTCAATGTTTTTCTCAGCACTTAAAGTTCCTCGCGCGACATTCCGTATAAGGGACCCAAAGGTACCTCCAGTTCTCTACCCCGGTCATCTTTAATAAGCTTAACCTTGGTGTCCACCCCCGACCGATGTGGAGGAAGAGTGCTGCCATCCCGTAAATTATCGTCTACGAACAAATTGGTGTATTTTCTAACTTCTCTCGGCAATCTTTTCTTTATTTCTTCGTATGATAATTTTTCTTAGGTTCTAATGCTTGAGTAATATCATGCATTGAGACGGCTCCAATTATCAACTCATTTCTCTTAGGCCGCTGAGCTACCATCTTCAACATTTCGCCTCGCAAAATTTGACACACTTGATCACTGCTCACTGACGCAATACGGGTTCTGACCTTTTCTGGGGCCTCTTTCTCATACCACCCGCTAGCACGTACCAACATCCCATGTTTTCTGCTTCCTATCCGGAGGGTTCTTCTCTTGGCCAAATATACGACGTCATTGTACTCCATCCAGGGCTTACCAAGTATAATCGGAAAAGATAAATTCGGCATCACGTAACCCCAAATCTGTTCTTTCCTACTGTCAATGTCCAATTTTATATGCGCAATTTCCGTAATTCCTATAGCCTTACTTCCATCGGCGAGCCGTAAATGACGTTGTGGGATTCTTTCCGAGTATAAGCCATATTTGCGCACAAGACCTTCATCAATTACAGAAAAACATAAGCAGCCAGTGTCAACCATTGCTTGGGTGTAAAAAGATGCATTAATTAAACAATCTACAAGTAGTGGCTGACATTTAAGTTTTTCTAAATTCTTTCGAGCATTCGTTACTCCATCCAAGGCCTTGTTATCCGAGGAACGAGGATTTCTTACTTACGGAACTTTTAGCGTGAAACTAGTGAACTCTAAAAATGATTGGCTGTGAACCCCTGGAACAAAAAGGCCGGTGGGTCCGCTTAGTAAGCGACCCCTTTCTTCTTCTTCAACATCAATTCGTGCAACGAAAGCTCCTTCTTCAACATCACACAGCACGAAGCGCTTCGACCCACAACCTATACACTGGCATGGATTCTGTACCTCACTAGGCCCAAATGGGTGACACCTCAAAACTGGAAAATTCATGATTGGCTGAAAATCAAGCTCACGTGTTCCTCAGATATATACTTGGAGCTCCGCTCCGCCGAGATTCCATTTTTTATCCCCCTGAGCGCGACTTTGCTCAGGGCTCCTCGTTTCCCGAATCTGATCTCTCCTCTTCCTTATCATCCTGAATGATATCCGCCGCGTTGACTCCCGATCCAGGACGCTTCGCCCGACTATACTTCCTACAATCCCTTCCTATGTGACCTGATCGGCAACAGCGCACACATAGTCTCTTTTCTATCAATCTTTCAAACTCCTTCTTCGATCTCCAAGGAGCCGGTGGCCTTAGGGAAGGATTAGATACCGAAGGCCAACTTCCTTTATTATGGCGGGGATTATTTCGGGGGCTCAAACTAGCCACAGCTTCACCCTGGCAATCCTGTAGCAAATTGGACAGTACTGAAAGTATGGAATCAATGTCTCTCATGATGACATCTCCATCTGAATCCTTTTCCGGCTCTCTGCTCTTTGAGAGAACACTACCCGACTTAGGAGGCCCCAATCTTGTAGAAATCTTAATTGATCCCTTCGGTCGATAATCTGGCAATGCTTCAAGCTTATCGGCAACCTCCTTAACTTCTGCTACCCATAGGGAGTAGTCCTCCTCGGAAGGAAGCTTAACTGGAACTAGGGCTTTTCGTAAAGAATTATTAATCGCTGCATTTAGAATGTTAACTTTAGAAGAGGGAGTCCACGTGCGATTGCCCCCACTTATGGCCACCTGGTATTCGAAATCTTTGATGAAATCACTGAAGAGCTGATGGTCATTCTGCTCCATTCGGAGGAGCTTTTCAGACGCGGCTAATTTGGCTTGTTTATCTTCGAATTTGTTCCGAAAGTGTTGTACTAATTCTCGCCAGTTATATTGCTTCTCTTCCGACCTATCGTTGAACCACCCTGCAACCCGCGGTCGCTTATCTACCGGGAGAGAATTCACCATATCAAGACATATCAACTTGTCTGAAATTATTCCATCCAATTCCTCCTCAATTCTTGCCTCGAGCAGTTGAACATAGAATGGGAATTCTCTCTGATCGCCATCCCATTTGGCGAGTGATACATCCCTTCTGGTAACCCCTAAAGAATTCTGCTTTGGTTGCGTATTCCTTCCGATCAAAAGCCTCACTAACCCCTGGAGTTCTTCTACCAATAAATTCGCCATTATATTCTGTGGGTTTTCCGACGTCATATCCACATCTCCTAATTGCGGACTTGCTGAAGAATCTGCCATTTCTAGTAGATGGTCCGCGAGGTTTATGATATCCTGAGCGCTACAATCATCAGCACTATAAAAAGAGGTCGAAGATGATGAACTCTGATCAGACTCCGGAACCGAAAATTTCATGCAATTCAACCAAAAAAAGATTTGTCTCAGGGCAACGTCCTCCGGGCTACACCCCACGGAGAGTCACCTTAATGTGTAAGATAGATTTAATATATGTTAAGGATTAATGCAAACGGTCACTGCACGAAAGCAATACCGCAAAATAAGTTAATATTAAATCTATGGAGGAGTCTAATGAGGGCAGTAATAGCAATATTTATAAGTTCCCACCAGTTACTAGAATGTTCTTCCCGTTCCTCCAATTCATTGATATCCTTGAAGATAGAACCACCCGGAATACTCTTCTAGAAGTTTCTCACGAGTTCTAGCAATCACAGAAGTAAAGCCGCCGTCTATAAATAGTTATGCAGCGCGCATCTATTATGCACACCTATGCATAACACAAGGCCATGAGAAATGAACGGCATAAATGCGCTACGCCATAACACGTGACACGGATGGGCCACACCGAAATAGCCCAGCCACAGATTCACCGGGCTCAGCCCGTCACAGAGATACACGATAGAGAATTACTGGCAGTTGTCTCGTGCATGAAAGAGTGAGATGCCGAATTGAGAGGTCTTGCAAGGACCTTCACAATAATGACCAACCATATGAATTTGAAATATTTTTTAACCTCTCGAAGATTAACAGAGAGACAAGTGCGCTGGGAAGAGTTTATGTCAAGGTTTGGATACAACCTTATATATTGTCAAGGATCAGAGAACAAATTGCAGATGCACTATCGCGGAGGGATCAAGACAAGCCCAAGGAAGGAGACCCTCGTCTTTCGAGCTGAGAAAAAAACTCTTAAATCCATTAATTATTACTAAGCTATGGCTTGAGAATATGAAGGTAGCAGAGGGCCAAGATATTTTTATAAAGGAAGACCTCCAATCTCTGTGGAATCAAGCAATAAGGAAGGACCAAAACTTTAGGCGAATTATCATAGCAGTGCAGAATAAGCAGCGTGCATGCCCTAGGGATCTTAAGGTACAGATAGAGGGCTCAGACGAACCAAAACCGCTCAAGGCAAAAATTGCGTCATCAACATTTGATCAAGAAAGTGGAATACTTTGTTATCAAGGGCGAATCTGGGTGCCGATGTATGAACCATTGACAACTGCAATGATTCAAAATATTCACGATGCGCCTGGCTCAGGCCACCCAGGCAGAGATGAGACATTTGCACAAGCAGCACCGGAATACTATTGACCAGGCATAAGTAATGCGGTAAAACGTTTCTGTAGAAACTGTTATGTATGTGGCGGTTCCTAAACATGGAGACACCAAAAACAGGGGCTCCTGCAACCATTACCAATTCCAGATAGATTTTGTAACGGATCACATATATAAAGCAATGGGCATTTGTATAAAGGATGGTAAATCTATATTACTACTATGAGGAAGGAATTTCCTTTAGACATCTACATGATTATATATACACAATTTACAGACCCATACTATCCTGATGAAGTCCTCATGTTTTACTCCTACCACTGTCATTAATAGTTACATGTGAGATGCCGTCGGGTAGACAGTAGCTGTTAGTTGCCGTTATTTCGGGATCATGCATCGCGGAATATTGCATCGCGGAACCGTGCACCTCGGAGTGTTGCATAATAGGGATAAATGTATGAAGGGTTAATAATGTCGCCTATGTTACCAAACATAGGCTACAGGATCTTACGGCTTACTAGCCGTCACAGATTTCACCAGGAGCTCTGAATCGACTTTATGGTAGATCTACCAGAATCTAATAGGTCTAAAAATATTATGGTCATAACTAATAGACTTTTGAAATCTGTCACCCTCGAAGCTATGGACAAAATGGACGCCGAGACCTGTGCAGAAAGATTCTTAAATTGCCACTGGCGATTTCATGGATTCCTGTTGGAAATTAATAGGAATCAACCATGGTATCCCTAATTTCCGTTATGACCAGCAAGACCGTGATCAGGGATATGCTTCCAGCATTTGATGTTAGCTTTGATGACATCTGAAACATCAGGGAAAGTTTACTGTATCAGTGGAACTCTAGCCTTCGACGAGAGTTGTTCCCTTGACACCGTGTTATATTCTAAACTATGTGAAACGTGTTCACATCAATTTACACATTAGTATTGTTGTATAGTATTTGTATGTATAAGCATCGGTATACCTGATATTGATTACAATGAAAATAAAAATCAATTAATAAATTATAACTTAACATATAATTTTTCCATATTTGAAGTTCTTTGATATTTGAATTACACCATACCCATTGATATAACTACTGAATTGCCGGGTCTCGGTTCATATATTATTACAATTCCCAAGAGCAATAACGAGTGATCGTGGCTCTAATTGGACAAGTAAGTTTTGGAGACGCTTATCTGAACTAGCAGGAATAAAGCAAAGATTAAGCTCTGCATATCACCCACAAACTGACGGGGCAACGGAGAGGGTAAACCAAGAAGTTCAGACGTACCTGAGGGCATATGTAGAATATACTCAACATGACTGGTCCGAATGTCTTTGTGTCTTCCTGATCGTCAAAATCCGGGTATTGCGAGGCAATTAGATCCTCAACCAATTAAATGTTTGATACAGTGAATTCTGAAGATTGTATATATTTTCATTAGCTATCTTTTCATCTCCCATAAACTATGATACATTTTTGAGGCTTTGATTACATATCAGGGTGGTCTGTGCGGCAGGTGCCTGGACACATTAAGTACATCAACCTTGGATCCATAATAATCCCCCTTGCCAGACCATTGCCCTCAATGGTCATCTATTCCCCATAGCATTAGGAGATTATATATGTAGCCAATTATCACATGATATCTGCTTTCAGATGTTTTTGTTTTAGGCATCGTCATCCTCAAATTCCTCAGATGCTCAAACCATTCCAACGTTGGCTGCTATTTGCTTGCGGTCCTGCTCTAACATTTTCTTGCTGGCGTACTAGAAGCTTCTCACAGGGTGTCCGTCAGCAGAGTATGCCGGAAAAATATTTGTTCTGTTATACTTGGAAGGAAGGGTTATTCCACCAGGACTTCTCAAAGTATAAACGTTTCTAATGTGGCAACTGGCGATGGCCCATGGTCCGTCATAAAAGGGCTCGTGCTTACCCTGGCGTTGACGTACCCGGAGGACCCAGTCACCTGGGGCGAACGTTCAAATCAGTGCCTTCTTCTCCTGCAAATAAGCTCGAACTTGATTGCGCGAGGCCTTCAATCCATTGGCTCGCTGTCTTGCCAAGGGTGCCTCATGTTGGCGGACGAGCTCTTCGTCGAACAAAATCTCTTCAGCTTAAGTAGAGTCTCGGGCATATGCAGCGAGTGCATCATCTCTGACTTGATCCGGAGGTGCTGTTCCAAACAGCAGAAAGAAGCGTGAATATCCAGAAGGCTTCAGTGTGCGGTTGTAAATCCTTGTAGCCCTTTCCACGGCTTTTTTGATATCCATTACCGGGTTCTGTTTTATCTCTCGGAGAAAAATCCGCTTTAAAGCGTGGTTGGCTTTCTCCACTATGCCATTTCCTCGAGGCCGGATGGGAGTGACTGGAAACACTCGAGAGCTGTGAGCCCTGTGTCAGGCCTGTGCCTCGTGGCCGTTAAAACAACCTGCGTTGTCTGAGATCCACTCTCGTAGAGTTCCGTACTGATGGACGATGCGTCTGAGGATTGGAAGGGTACTCAAAAATTGCTGATTCTCTGTTACGTCAGTCTCTACGAAGCCTGTGGCGTACTCGACGGCAACCAGTATATTGTTGCCAGCCACGGTAGTGAAGTCAATAGCTTATTGGAATAATGGTGGAGGGGGAATGATGGGTTTTAAGTCTGGCAGAGTCTGACTGGGCTTCTTCATCAATTGGCACTCTCGACATTCAGCAATAACCTGTTGGGAGGCAAGTACGAGTTTCGGATGTCAAAGCATGTGTGAAGCCTGCTGGGTAACAGTTCCAACGGTAGCATGGCCATAATCGTGATGAATCGCCTTTACAGATTTTACGAGTTTGTCAAATTTCGGAACACGGAGGAGGGCGATAGCGTTGTGTGCTAAGCCGAGAGGATGCGGCAGATCGCCAGGGACGCGGCGATATTTGGCAACCTTATGCAACGTTTCATCATGAAGTTTAAAGTGCTTACGAGCCCATCCTGCCTCTATGGCTAGTGGCAGCTCAGTTCCGTGATGGAGGAATTCGAAGATGGCTTGCAAGTCAATATGGTTGAGTTGATGAGGTTAACGGACGAGGTCTATGTCACCTCCTTTCTCCTCGTCAACAGCCGGAAAAGCATCAGCAATCATTGCTTCTCCAGGCGGTCGTGAGAGATAATGAGCGAGGACGTTTGCTTTACCAGGTCTGTAGACAATTCGAATACCATAGTGCTCAATGGCATCAAGGAAACGCATTATTCGTGGGGGCTGGTCAGCCTTAGTGCGAAGAGACTTTAGAGACTCGTGATCTGTCACTACTGTAACTTCTGTCCCTTGAACCCAGTGCTTCCAATGTTGCAAAGCTAGTAGAATGCCTAAAAGCTCACGTTCCTGAGCAGAATATCGCGATTGTGTTTTGGTAAGCTTCTTTGAATAGTAAGCAATGGGATGAAGAAACGATTTTCCGGTAGAAGAAAGATGTGGTTGCATGATACAGGAGCCCACATGTCGCTGGCTAGCATCACTGTCCACGACCGCGGGAAGTCGCCAGTCAAAAGGTCTTACTACTGGAAGTGTTGTGATAACGTTACGAATATGTCGCCATTGTTGTTGAGCCTCTGGGGACAATGTGATTTTTTGATTCTTAGGCCCCGTCTGGTAATCACTAAGTAGTCCACTCTTTTCGGAATAGTTACCTATTAAGTGTCGAAAGTATCTAGCACCGTTGACAAATCCTCGGACTTGTGTAGTTGTCTCTGGCATTGGCCTATCCCTGATAGCTGCGACCTTGTCAGGGTCAGCAGTGATGCCGTTCTTGACAATAACAAATCCGAGAAAGGTACCTTTTGAGCCAAAAAGGTTTGTTTTTTGGGTGTTTAGAAGCATGCCATATTCATAAAGGCGCTCGAAGAGAAGTAATAGACGTACATGAAGTTCGCGACGGGAATCTGCCCAGGCTGCGATATCGTCAAGAAGGCCGGAAGCGAATTCCTTGAAAGGCTTAGAGATCTCATCAACGAGCTCTTGGAAGGTAGCGGGTGCGTTGGTTAGGCCAAAGGGCATGACCAACCATTCGAAAAGACCTTCGCTGGTGAGAAACGCCGTCTTTTTGCGATCTTTTTCGTCGATGAGGATGTGCCAAGATCCGTCCTTCAGGTCAATAAAACCGTAAAAAAGATGACCTGCGACGCGTTGAATCTGGTCCATGGTGTTCGGCAGAGGATGAGCATGCTTTTTCGTCAGTTTATTCAGATCACGATAATCATAGCAGAAGCGCCAGTCGACATTTGGGTCATGTTTGTCAGGTTTGTTGTTTGTCCAGGGAACTTCTTTGGTACTAGGTGTGAAGAAGAGGCCCATGGAGATTTGCTTTTCTGTAGCAAAGTGCCTTTATGTTTATTGACGAAGTCTCTGATAACAGCATCTTGAGCAGGGCTGTAGCGGCGAGGCTTGTGACGGAGGGGAGCAGTGTCACCTGTGTCAATGTCGTGTTTGACTCGAGAGAGTCTTCGGATGGCGTCAGTTTTCCTTTTTAAAGGGTCGAACAGTCCCGGAAAGCGCTTTTCATACTCACAAAGGTATGCACGGACTTCAGGGTTGTTTATTGTAGTATCCTTTCCCCAAGCTACAGTCAGGGGAGTCTCTATTGAAGAGAAGGTCAATTCATTTGCTAAAAAAGAGCGGGGAAGTCAATTATTTGGCACAATAGTTGGTCGGCCGAAAAATGCATTGAGCCTTATATACTCCATCGGGTCGTTGTGGAAATAAATGCTCCATTTGTGAAACATTGACTTCCTAAGTACTAGATCTGCTGGAAAAATTCCGTCTTCAACCACTCCACAGGCAATAAGAAATGCATCGGACCAGCTATCAATGGTGGCAAACTGGCCTGGTACAAGGACATCGTCATCCATCGATGGACCTCGACCGCCTACACCTCGAATTGTAGCGCTTTTATGTGAAGAGTATTGTTCAAGATGATGAGCGAGGCTTTTGGAGCAGTAGGCTGATGCCGACCCGTTGTCAAAAAAGACTGTGTATTCTTCTCCAGATGGTAACCTTGCTTTGAAGAGATTATGATGGTCGCCATAGCCTTCTCTGATTGGTCGTTTGTCCCGAAGTGGAGGTATCTACATTCCGCTGGCACCTATCTCCACGTAATAAATGCCGCGGCCTCCTCATTTGTTATTGTCATCATGCAGAAGGAATTCGAGATCAGCGTCAACGGTATCGTCTTCTAAACAATCAATGGGGTTTTGGTCTTCGTGTTCGTTGTCGTGGTTGAGGCCTGCCAAGTGAACGCGAGGGCGTCCTTTGCCTTTCTTACTGTCCCGACCAAAACGGCTACTTCTGAACAGGTTGCGAGCCTTATCGTCTTTGAAAAGTAGGCCCTCGAGCGTCACTTTTTGGCCTGAGGATGAAGAAGGTACTGATGATTGGTTGCGGGAAAACTTGGTCTTTTGGTGGCAGTTTTTTGCCCAATAGCCCATTTTTCCACAGTTGAAGCACTTGTTATCAGTTTCTCTTGCCGCACCAACGAAAAAAACACCACAATAGCTGTCTCCCGTGTACTGGGCACCACAGTGGCCACAGTTCACATAGATTTTGTCTTCGTGAGCTGGATGAACAGTGCGTTCTTCAGTACGAAGGTCAGCAATCACGGATGTGTCTGAGGCTTTCCTAGGTGCGATTTGAGCTTGTCCGGGCTTTTCAGCTGTTGCTGCTGAAATCTTCAAGTCGTAGAAGGGTGCTGTTGTTCCGTGGAGTTGAACAGAAGCGGAAGGAGTGCTGTAAATGTGAGCCTCTACTGCCTTTTTGTTGTGAAGTTTAGCTCGCAGAACTGTTTCTTCAATGATTTCAACATTGGTCAAATCGTATTGAGTTATGAGAAGGAGTAGATGCAATGTTACTAACTTTAGAATGAAATGTGTGATTCCGTGAGGGTAAGAAGTGTATTGGTAAGATATAAGGTATGTATTGCTTGACTTGCACGTCCATGTAGGTAATGCACTCTCTTTATATACACAAGCCATTGTTACCCTACTGCGCTCATCCTATACTTGCGCCCAGTACCTTCTGAGTACCGAGTCAAATCTACTGATATCTATTTACAGAGTTGGAGACCGCTTCTGGTATCGTCTCCTTACAGGGTTTCATTTCGCCATACGACTCTTGTCACATGACTCGGTACATCTGACTCGATCTATCTGACTTGATATTCTCGGTACATACGACACGTACATGCAAGTGCCTATTCTTATTGTTTTATACCTACACTGCATAAATCCAATGTCGCTATGCACAATAAATCGCGATGACTTGAAAAAATTCAGCGTAGACACTTGGCTGATATGTTTGGATATTATATATGATGAGAGATTGAGTGCCTTCGCCATATCTCTGGTGGTCACTGAGTCGGTAGAAGGCGTCTCGGAGTCGTTCAGCATAATTACCGTATGCCTTGTCTTTGAACGGAAAGAGGGTAGCAAAAGCAGAGAATACAGAATGCACAACTTTGTACTTGTCAAGAATCTGAATAATGGCTTCCACAAAGCCGGTCCATGAGGGGCATGCGCGGTCGGTCCATTCTTTCACCAGATGGAAATCTCCCGAAAGTTCAGCACTCATCCTTTGAGCCCACAGGTCGTAGGGGAAAAAGGAGTGTTTAAAGAGCAACTGTATCTCATGGAGCTTTTGAAGCACGGTGTCGTCCGCATGGCGATGTTTCAAATTGACTGGAACAACGACCTTGGCTTTCTACGAGTTGTCTAGAACTTTGGGCTGCTGCGAATCCAAAATAAGTTGGGGAAATATATTTCGGATTGCTTGTTCTCGCTCTGTGAGGTGAGGGATTTGTGATGAGAATGGGAAACATTCAAGGTTGATGGCCCTATTGGCGTGCCGTTCGCCCGCAAACCTGTGCTGGTTATTCTAGACAAGCGCTGGGTTTAAATCTGTAGTAGGCCGGACGGTCTTTTTGCCTGCCCAAGTATCATTAACATATTTAATCATGTCTTTCTGGAGGCTTGCTTGGGTGTCTCTCAAGGCTTTGGTGATTGTGTCAATACAATTCTCAAGCTTTGCATTTAGGTTTATGTTGAGTCGGTCGACGCGGTCGTTTATAGTGTCCAGTTTGTCAGTAATTTCTATGAGACGAGTGTTCGTAGTGGTTTTGAGGATTTCCACCTCTGCCTAAGCTTTTGCGCAAAATGCTTTCACATGGTTGCTTCCTCCGAAGGCCCCATCAAGCCAGCTTTCGGCTTGTGAGCCATTGCTATTGTCGCTAGCTGACATTGAAAGATGAAGATGAAGAGGTGCCAATGAACCAATAGTGGGTGTAAGATAGGGTTACAAATGGCGTTTATGCTGTCAGGAAAGTATGGAGAGTTTCTCTACAAAAATTGCAATTTTTGTGTCTTCCTAATTGTCAGAATCCGGGTATTGCGAGGCAATTAGATCCTCAACCAATTAAATGTTTGATACAGTGAATTCTGAAGATTGTATATATATTCATTAGCTATCTTTTCATCTCCCATAAACTATTATACATTTTTGAGGCTTGGATTATATATCAGGGTGGTCTGTGCGGCAGGTCCCTGGACACGTTAAGTACATCAATCTTGGATCCACATCTTTACGCAGCTTAGCTAGCAATTAATAATCGAGACGCTATGTCTTTAGGGGGTGTAAGTCCTTTCCATACAACTCACGGATATTATTTAAGTCCTATACAGACAGTTACCCTGGACTTGTTAGTGCCAGTTTCAACGGGAAAAGAAAGGGCAGAAAACTTTGTTGAAAAGTCAAATCAAACTACCACATTCATGCAAGCGGCAATGGCAGCGGTACAGCTACGCACTAAAGAGCAAGCTGACAAAAGACGACAACCAGCACCCCGTTATGTTGTAGGAGATAGAGTTTGGCTTCTACTCCGCAATATCAAATTAGATGGTCAGCCATCAAAGAGACTAGGGTGGCAACAAGCAAAATACACTGTTACCAGAATAATTTCTCCTCATATTGTAGAACTAAATGTCCTCGGGAAAATTCATAATCAATTTCGCGTGGATCTGCTTTTACCAGCTGATAACAATCCGTTACCCTCACAGAAAATTGAAGATGAGGAGCCTGGACCAGTGGCAAGCAGTAACAAACTAGGCAAAGAAGAGTACCTAGTGGATGAAATATTACAATGAAGAACCTGGAGAGGTGAGCGGCAAGCACTTGTTAAGTGGAGCAGTTATCCAAAGCCAGAGTGAACATCATTGACTAATGTTTAAGAAACAAAAGCCTTGGACAGATGGGAAAGTAAATGGGGCTCAGCTGAATCATGCAACGGGCCCCAATTACGGGATAAATGGCGAAGTAAAGCGGGGGGGTGATGTTACAGTTCAACTGATGGACTAGGCTTAGGTGGTTACCTAAGCAACTGTACTATCACGTGTGGATACATTAACGCGTACAGACATGTATATAGTATATTTAATCTAAGTCTAATGTAGCTTTCCTCTGTATAGTTAACTAATTGTTGTAACAGGTATATGATCAGCGGGTACATACAAATATGGGAGTGGCTGCAAGTGATTACGTTTGTATGACAATGGCAGTTGGTATCTAGATAATCTTAGAATGATAGATTGATATATGAGGATATGAACTTGTGGTGATTATCTACATGATGAAGGGAGGCCCTCTATTTATACTCTGGCACACCCTTCTTACTAATCATTCAAACAGCACAAACAGAGCAAACAGAGCAAACAGACAATCACGCAATCACGCGACAGGTTACACCTGGACTGTGCGCTCAGCATCAATGATGTCATCGTCTAGTGAAACCTCTGGAGCCAATGACACAACACTCCCCCCTGTCGGTAACAACCCATAAAGTCATTGTATTTCAACAGGTGATTTTACCTTGGTCAGAGAGTTGGCTAGCTGGTCAGAGGAAGCATTGTAGAGAACCTCAATTAAACCTTTTTGATACTGTTCGCGACAATAGAAGTTTCTGAGTGAGATATGCTTTGATCTTCTATGGTTGTCGTGATTTTTGATGAGCGAGATTGTTGATTGATTATCGACATGAAGCTTTGTGCAATCTCCTCCTTCAATGTGACTATCAATGTTTAACTCTTGGAGCAATGACTTTGTCCACTGGAGCTGGCGGAAGGTTTCAGTGGCGGCGAGATATTCAGCTTCAGTCGTGGATAGAACTACTTCTCGCTGGAGGTGCGACCGCCAACTTATTGGCCCCGAAGTTAGTAGAATCAGAGATCCAGAAGTTGATCTGCTGCTTGAAGGGTCGGCTGCAAAGTCTGCGTCTGTGTAAGCTTCAACAACAGGTTTACCTCTTGACCTCGTAAAATTTATTCCTCGATCGGGTTCCTTAGAGAGGTACCTAAGTACGCGGTAAGCTGAATTTAAATGCTCATCAGAGGGGTTTGTTAGAAAGCGTGCCAGGTGGCGGACCGCAAATGCAATATCGGGCTGTGTATTGTTTGAAAGAAATTGCTGGCCTCCAATGATGGAATTGTATTTGGTCGTTTGTTCTGGTGTGCTCTCTTTGTCATTAGGAAGCATGAGACGTTCTAGGGGTGTAGATACAGATTTGCAGTCTTTCAAACCATACCTGTCAATTAACGCGCGCGTGTATTGACCCTGTGATAATGCTAGGGTATCTTTTCTAGGATAGCTGATGTGGATGCCTAGAAATAAGTCTGTGCTCACCGATTCTAGCTTGTATTTTTTATGCAAAGCTTGCATCAGTGATTCTATCTTAGCTAGATTAGGCCCCATTACCTAAAAGTCGTCCACATGCATTACTACATATACATCTTTCTGGACGTTAGTATATAAGCAACCGTCGGATGTAGTTGGGTAGAATCCAAGCATGGCAAGGGTGGCTTTCGCATCGTCATACCACAGTGCTGCGGCTTGTTTGAGACCGTACAGTCCTTTGCGAAGGAGGATTATGCATCCTTCTTTCTCATAGCCCTGGGGCATTTCCATGTACAGGCCAATATCGAGGTTGGGATTTAAGAAAGCTGTCGGAACATTGCCTTGTCGACGGTGCCAGCCAAATTGATGAGCTAGAACGAGCATTATTCTACCTGTTTCTGGCCGTGGTGTAGGAGCGAAAGTTTCATTATAATCTATTCCTTGACGTTGAGTAAAGCCTTTGACAGTACAACGAGCTTTCCATCTTTCAATGCTACCGTCAGCTCGGAACTTCTTAAAAACCCACTTGCATTTCTTGGGTTTGCGCCCCTGTGGGAGCTCAGTACACGGAATAATCTTTATGGCTCCTTTTTGTTTGAGAGAGCGAAATTCCTCGTTCGTTGCTTGCCTCCATTGCAAAGCTTCTGGGCTAGTCATTGCTTTACTCCATGTTTTCGGGTCGGGTGAGGCTTGCGCTGCTTTGCCACAATGAAGGCGTTTGTAGTCATGCTTCTTTACTTCCCTGCCAGACCTAGTCTTCATGGTTTCTGTTGGTGTGTACTCTCTTTCTGGTGAATGCGCTCGTTTGTGTCCGGCGGTGGAGCGTATGGGGTCCCATCCGGTCATGACTTGGTCATACGGAGTCTGTTCATTGTCCTTGTCGGAGCTTGACTCCCCCTAGTCCTTTGGTGCTGGTGAGTGCGCCCGTTTCTGTCCAGCGATGGGGCGTATGGGGTCCCAACCGGTCATGACTTGGTCATATGCTGTATCATCCAGATCTTCTTCAGAGCTTGACTCCCCCTGGTCTTCTGGTACTGCGATTAGGTCTTGTGAATTATGAACTGGGTATTGCCCAAATAAGTCACCCAGTGATTGTTCCGAGTGGTGAGATTCAGTTGGCGATCCTTGCTCACTATTTTGGGAACTTAAATTGCGGGTGTCTGTTTGCAGAGGCTGTTCTTCTGATATTTGGGATGGTGTTTGTTCCACTTCAGTTCTTGGTTCGTTTGTAACTTCTGATACAGGTGGCATTTGCTCCCCCTCAAACGAAGCTGAGTCATGGAAAGCTGGAACTGAAGGCGGAACCTGGGAGTTGGCTGCGGAATCTGTGAATATGGCGTAGTCACTTGCCCAGTAATTGGACGTTTTCTGCTAATCTATCGGGGTTAGTTCATCACCAAACATGGCATCTTCATTGAAAGAAGCGTTAGGGGTGAAGTTTTCAACCCACATCTATCCTCGCGTAGTGGTCCAGTGCGGGTAATATATAATGAAGTTTTTCCTAGTGTTTATCTGGAATCCCATGAACCATCCTTTTGACGCTCTGGGTTCAAACTTGCCTGGTTTCGGGTGAATTAACTTGTACGCTCTGCAGCCAAATCTTGGGATGTTCGTGAGGTCTACCTGATCAGCATGAGGTTGGTTAAGGCCCTGCATGAAGTCGATTAGCGGGATTTGTTTAGTGCGCAGGCAGTAGAGTCTATTAACGATATAGCATGCGTGTTGCACCGCCCAGGGCCAATATGATGCAGGCATGCGGGCGTCGATCAGCATTGACCTCGCTAATCTTAGGACTACCTTGTTTGCGGCTTCGGAAACTCCGTTTTGCTCCGGTGTGTCTGGGGCAGAAACATCTGTGCGAATGCCATTTTGTTTGTAGCATGGCTTCAGGCGTAAAAATTCTGTCCCTCCATCTCTGAAGATTGCACGAACTTTCTTTCCATGCTGGTGATGTTGGGAATTAATCCATTGCACGAGCAGCGGGGCTATTTGATCATTAGTCTGAGTCGTTAATGCCCACCGCATGCGAGTCTTGGAGTCTGTGATAATCACTGCGTATTGGTGGCCATTAATTGCATCAGTGATTTTTCCTACTTTATCAATAAATATTTTGTCTAAAGGAGAATGAGGAATTGGTCTTGGTTCTCTGGAGACGAATCTTTGAGCTTTGCTGAGATGGCATGTCTCACATGTGGTTAGTTGGCTTAAGTCTATTCCCTGTAGTCCTTTAGTATGGAGGGCTGTTTTGTTATGCCGAGCTTTGGTGAACGTGCTCGTTCCGGCAGCAGGAGCTTAGACGGAGCGGTACACGGCAGAGTACGCTGGGGTCACGGAAGAGCCGATGCGGCTGCAGTCGGGCTGGAGTGTTTGGATAAGTTAAGCGATGTTTGGCACACAAAGAATATCTGTGTTTGCTGCATTTGATCTGGTCACACACAGACATATTCTTGGTATAAATAGGCTGAAGTCTGCCACATTGTAAATATTTTATCATCATTCTTATCATCTTTTAATTCAATCTTACATTCCTGCCATACGCGCAATTGCCTGCTCTACTCAAGCATCTGAATCCTTTTAGTAACTCTGCGCAATTGTACGTACCCCATCTTATACCTAGTAAAACAGGTTATGAGCCCGGCGCTGTACCACGCATAGAAGCATTACTAATAGTAAATAGATTGCTCCAGGTTCCACACCACCATGTTCCAATCCATGCACCGCGACACCTCCAAGGTTGTTCTCTCTCAAGGCGTTCCACTTGCAAAGTGGAAAAGTTGTCTCCAGGCGAAATTAGCCAAGAATAATGTCATAGGACATGTATTCCATAATTTCCCTGGCATCCGCCCAATCCTTCGACCCGCCGACACCACTGCGGAAATGAGCCCTGAAGATCCGGGTTTCTCAACCGCACTTGACGAACATCTCAGGGCTCTAGAGATATGGACTCTTGGAGAAATTTCTGCAAAGAACATAATCATCAGCAGACTCGATCCCTCGATGTGTCCTAGATCATATGATCAGATGACGGCTCTCGAGTTATACAATAGCATCGCCGACACCCGAAAGGAAACAGCCACCGCACCATACGCGCGCGCATTGGAAACGTTCCTGAGGACAAGGTTTGTTAACACTGCAGATGACTATATTAATCGTTTCCAGGTACATCTTCAGTCTCTCAACGAGGCTGCCGAATCTCTACATGCAGCCACCGGGACTGAGTACCATGTGACCAAGGGCCAAGCCGCTGCCGTCTTTGTTCTCGGCACCAAGCATGTGCCATGGTTAGGTACATGGCGAGATCTAAGGGCATGTAACGACAATAATTCTTACACGTCTTTGGAAACTATGATGTCGACTCTTAGGGTTGTTGATGGTCATAGGACCACCACAGCTGCCGAAACTAACCACGCTATGGCAGCCCAAGGCTCAAATGTAGCCAATGACCCTGACGCCGAATGCAAGAGATGTAAGCATAGACACCTCAATAGAGAGTGTTTTAAACAACATCCCGAATTGGCTGTCGGACCAGTTGGTGAGCGATATTTAGCTCGGAAAGCTATTGGCAAAGGCAAAGGGAAGGGGAAGTCTAACGTTATCTCTGTCGCCAATCCCTGTATTGATAGTGATAGTGAGTCTGAGGACGGAGTAGCAGTAGCTGCCTCCGCATCTTCCTCATCCAATACACGCTTTGCTATCTATGATACCGGTGCATCGCACCACTTTGTCCCATGTGAATCCATGTTCCGTGACATATTTACCAGGCATAAGCCCATCAAGTTTGACCAAGCAGTAGGAAAAACATCACTCACAAGACAAGGTACCGCACGCATCGTCATTGGTAGTACTACCCTTGATCTCCATGACTGTTTATATTCCCCCAATTCCTCCTGTATAATCATATCGGCCGGAAGACTCCAAAGATTGGGCTCTATAACGCCTGACAATAATATGACAACACTCGCAAGAAGAACTCCACAAGGCCAGTGTATACCAATAGCCAGATTAATTAGGAAGAATGATGTGTATTATATCCACTCCCTGCCTAGTCATCATGATCAACCACTTATAGCAGCCCCAGGAGTGGCCAGAGTCTCCAACACTTCCAGTGCACAGAGATGGCATCAGAGATTAGGTCACACCGGGCAGAAGATTCTAAAGAAGACAGCACAATGCTCTAAAGGCATGGAAGGATTAAACACAAGTGAATTATCTACTTGTGAGACCTGTCACCTCAGCAAAGCACAACGGCATGTCTCACGAGAACCGAGGCCTACACCATTTGATCCCCTTGATGAGGTCTTCATTGACACTGTTGGAAAACTAACCACGGCATGTAATGGGCAACAGTACGCTGTTATCATTACCGACGCAAAATCACGTATGAGATGGGCCATTTCCACGTGCACCAAAGACCAAATTGCACCCCAGTTAGTAAAATGGGTCGAGCATCAACATCATCAGTACGGCAAAAGAGTCCGCACTATTTTCAGAGACGGGGGCTCCGAATTCTTCCGCATAAAATCCTACTGTGAACAACACGGGATTAGGACGGACGTCTCCGCACCTTATACGCCTGAACAAAACGGGACATCTGAAGCATCCAACAAGGTCATTCTGAGAAGAGCAAGATCTATGCTCATAGATGCACGAATGCCTGCATGTTACTGGCCGTGGGCGGTCGAACACGCATGCTTCATCACTAATCGTCTATATTGCCTCCGCACAAAATCGGTGCCGTTAATAGACTTTCTCAAAGGTTTGAAGCAGCCTCACTCAGACCAAATTGATTTTACCAACCTTCCACGCTTTGGTTGTCGTGCATATAAACTCATTGACCCTAAACCAGGCAAATTCGAGCCAAGGGCAGAAATGGGCTGGTTTGTAGGATTTCAAAAGAATACTAACAAAAACTTTCTCATCTATCACCCCCATTGGACACCAGCGCAAGGGTGGAAATGGTCTGAAAGCATCACCCCTCACGCATCCTTTAACGAAGACACAGTTTTTGGCGATGAACTAAACTCTATAGAACGCCAGCATACTACCAGCTACTGGGCAAATCTCAGTTCCATCTTCTCGTAGCCACCATCGACCCAGCCGCCATATCCATCGCATGACCATACGAGCAACAACACACCATCACGGCCTCAACCTACTTCACAACCATCGGCACCCCATCAATTCACTGCAGAAAATCAGAGGGAGCATCCGCCGTCTACACCTCACCACCCCACAGTCACCATGGAATCTGTAGAGTCATATGACTCACATGACTCACATCCACCAAACTCTATCATCAACAATCAATCAGATTCACACGATATTCATACTGTCCCCAATTCGCCAGAATCTGATAATTTTCCTTCGCATTCAACAGATCTGCAAGTCGTTTCAAGGCCAAGCCACCAACTTGCGGATCAGAGGGAGATACCCGCTGTGGAAATTTCGGACGATGAAGCAGAATCGACTGAGCAGGATGAACATCTTGACCACGTCATGACTGGATGGGATCCAGTACAACCAGTGGCCGGTACCAAGCGTCCTCACTCACCAGAAGACGGCATTACTAGGTCACAACGCGGTAGAGCAGTCAAGCGTGTTGACTATTATCGACTACACCATGGCATGACTGCACAAGCATCAACTGACCCACAAACATGGGACGAAGCAATGTCCAGCCCAGAAGCCCCACATTGGAAAAGAGCAGCTGAAGAAGAATTCCAATCTCTGAAGCAGAAGGGAGCCATACAAATAATCCCGAACTCGCAACTACCCAAAGGCCGCAAGCCCATGAAATGCAAGTGGGTATTTAAAAAGAAGTTTCTCGCAAACGGCGACATAGAAAAATATAAGGCTCGCTGCACAGCTAAGGGCTTTACTCAGCGACAAGGCATTGACTACCATGAAACCTTCGCACCCACACCTAGACCTGAAACAGGACGAATCATTCTCGTTCTTGCACACCATCTTGCACACCAACTAGGCTGGCACAGAAAACAAGGTGACGTACCAACTGCATTTCTTAACCCTGACCTTAAAATAGACTTGTTTATGGAACTTCCAAAAGGATACGAGAAAGATGGCTATGTCATCCGACTCTGCAAAGGCCTTTATGGACTCAAGCAAGCAGCGGCTTTATGGTATGATGATGCTAAGTCAACACTTGCCCAGCTGGGTTTATTTCCCACCACATCTGACATTTGTCTCTACACTAACAGTGAAAAGGATCTTTTTGTACTGATGCATGTTGACGACTTTCAAGTAGTGAGTCCACATCAGTCAAAAATAGACCAACTAATGAGTGCATTATATCGTAAATATAACCTCAAGACTGTCAGCACTGATCTGTTCCTTGGCATAGAGATCAGCCACCCATCAACTACGGTTCTGAAGCTCTCTCAAGGACAATACGCACGCACTCTTCTCAACAGACACGGTCTCTCAGACTGCAAGTCAGCAAACACGCCATTGGAACGCATGATGGAACCAAACAACGTGACGTGCCTTCCGCATGAAAAGACAGAGTACAACTCATGCATTGGAGGACTACAGTATCTCTCAAACAACACGAGACCAGACATTGCATTCGCGGTAAACCATCTCGCAAGATTCCTGGTCAACCCATCGAACGAACACATGCAAGCCGCACGTCAAGTACTCCGGTATATTGCGAAGGACCCTGACCAAGGTATATAATTCACTCGAAACAACCATCAAGCAACTCTCGAAGCATATTCGGACGCAGACTTTGCAGCCGACCCATCAATCAGCCGATCGACATCTGGAATGCTAATCAGATTATCATCAGGTCCTATCAGCTGGAAATCACATCTGCAACGGGAGGTGGTCCTGTCCACCACTGAGGCAGAATACTTGGCAGCTACTGAAACCTGCCGCCAGCTCCAATGGGTCAAGTCACTCATTCAAGAACTAGGTATCACTAACCGCATTAATGGGGCAGCATGTACCAACCTTCACGTCGACAACCAATCAGCAATCTCACTGATCAAAAACCATGACAATCATAAGCGGTCTAAGCATATAGCGCTCAGGAACTCCTACTGCCGCGAGCAGCATCAAAATGGGAAGATAACTGTCACCTTTGTCCCATCAAATCTTCATCTTGCTGACGCACTGACAAAGGTCAAGTCACCTGTGGAAATTCACTGAGAAGCTGAGAAATAGTCGTTACCGACAGAGGGAGTGTTATGCCGAGCTTCGGTGAACGTGCTCGTTCCGGCAGCAGGAGCTTAGACGGAGCGGTACACGGCAGAGTACGCTGGGGTCACGGAAGAGCCGATGCGGCTGCAGTCGGGCTGGAGTGTTTGGATAAGTTAAGCAATGTTCGGCACACAAAGAATATCTGTGTTTGCTGCATTTGATCTGGTCACACACAGACATATTCTTAGTATAAATAGGCTGAAGTCTGCCACATTGTAAATATTTTATCATCATTCTTATCATCTTTTAATTCAATCTTACATTCCTGCCATACGCGCAATTGCCTGCTCTACTCAAGCATCTGAATCCTTTTAGTAACTCTGCGCAATTGTACGTACCCCATCATATACCTAGTAAAACATGTTTGCTTCAGGATATTTTGGCCCACGTGTCCTAGTCGCTGGTGCCAGCGCTGCGCACTAGAAGTGGGTGGTATTCGGGCGACACCAGAAGCTGATACAATGTTCTGGGTGTTAGAAGAGTGCTCAAGGGGGTAAATGTAGTATACATCATTTTTTTGTATTAACCTTGCTACTGGTATACTGGCTCTATTTTCGCATTTTTGAACAAAGAGAGATTTGGTTGGGTCAGCAACGATGTTGGAGATTCTTTCTAGCCTACCAGCTGATACAATGTTGCAAGAAGATTCGGGCGAAAGAAACGTTTCACGGAGCCTCAAAGTTAAATTTCCAATTTTGAGGGTTGCTATACCTTGCTGACTGAGTTCTCTGGTACCAACAGCTTGGTCGAATTTGAAGGGCTTTGGACATTGCTTCACGTCACTAAATAGAGAATGGTGAGGCACGAAGTGGTCAGATGCACCTGTGTCATAGAGGGTCAAAGTGTTCTTTATTCTAGACGAGGCAGCTATAATAATTCCCCCAGGTTCTACATCACTTTCTTCGACATCCTCATTGTTTAATGAAGCTTGCTTACTTTTGCCCTCCCTGGAAAGATTGGTCTTGTTTGGCGCCAGCTCAGGATGTAGCTGGTAACAGAATTTGCTCTTATGGCGGTGGCGACATCTTTTACAGTACGCTTTCGGGTCTACATTGCTACTGTTGGGTACGACTGCAGCCACCGTATTCGGCGACTTAGTCCTATTGCCTGCTACAGATCGCAATGAAGACATAAGTACTTGTAAAGGAGCATACCTGTTTTCGGAGTCGTAGGCTCTTGTATCGCGCCAAGTGCTGAGCCATTCAATCTTTTTAGTCCCCATCACAAAGACTGCCAAAGCTTGTCCCTCTCCAATGCGATACCCAAGTTTGTCAGGTAAGGTTCCCATGGCGTCAGCGGCATTGTTGACACTTTGAAATGCGGAGAGAAACCAATCTATGTATTTGTCAGCAGAGTTGACGAACCTTATTGACATGAATGTCTCCAGTGCTGCTGCATAAGGTGCAGTCGCAATTTCCGTCCTAGTTCCGGCTATAGTGTCATACAGCTGCTTGGCTGTCAAATTGTCGTAATACTGGGGGCAAATAGTTGGTGCAAGCCTCTGGGCAATTATGTTCTTGGCTTCTATTTCTTCCAAGGTCCATTGTTCCAAGTTGGCGAGGTAAGTATTGTTTGTTGCGGCTGAGATTTCTGCGTCGGGATTTGAAGCGGATGGGTCGATCGGGATGCGCACCGGACGGATGCCAGGGATGTTGTGGAAAACATGCCCGAGGACGTCCTTCCGGCCGAGCTTAGCCTGGAGTGCCATTCTCCAGTGTCAGGATGATGGGCGACCGAGTGGGTAACAGGAAGGATACTGAGTAAGGTAGGTACTAAAGAGGTCTCAAGAGACGGTGGGAAGTGCGGAGGAAAGTATTGAGGTACTAAAGAGTTTACTAAAGGGAACCTGAAGGTTGTCTGAAGGATGTCAAAAGATTTTCTGATGGTTATATTTGTGACAAAGAACTAAGCGTGAAGAGCGCTATCTACTGAGAATCTTTCTCTTTATATACGCCTTTCCTTCCTTCAGTAGTTGCCGCCTCGACTTATCTTACTCTTGTCATAGAGACGTAAATAGAATACATACGCGGCCTATTAATAGCTGCTACAAGATGATTAACTAGAAATGAGATGACTACAATGAGTAAAAATAGAAATGACATAGTAATATAAATAGAAATGAAATAATGGTATAAATAGAAATGCCATAATGTTATAAATAGAAATGTGTATTCTTAGGGCAAAACCTTACATCCAGCTAATGAACGACACGCCGTTTCCGAGTATCTCATTTGTCTCTATCATCTACATTCTGCTTGATGTAAATTGTGAATCACAATGGTTAGCTCTTGCTCCAATATGTACTTGGGAGCGCCGGGCTCATAACCTGTTGTAATAGGTATATGATCAGCGGGTACATACAATTATGGGAGTGGCTGCAAGTGATTACGTTTGTATGACAACGGCAGTTGGTATCTAGATGATCTTAGAATGATAGATTGATATATGAGGATATGAACTTGTGGTGATTATCTACATGATGAAGGGAGGCCCTCTATTTATACTCTATCACACCCTTCTTACTAATCATTCAAACAGCACAAACAGAGCAAACAGAGAAAACAGACGATCACGCGATCACGCGACAGGTTACACCTGGACTGTGCGCTCAGCATCAATGATGTCATCGTCTAGTGAAACCTCTAGAGCCAATGACACAACATTAATCAATTGAATTCATTATAACCAGCTTGGTTCCATCAAACATAACTATTGCCTTGTAAAGACTTTTAAGTTAATCATAGAGGTCGTCGTCATCATTCATTCCTTGTGAGCTTTCTCTGTTGTCAATGTCTTTCTCAGCAAGGTATGTCCGTGTATTCGGACATTTATTGTTTCACCAGCTGCTAGCCATTGAACCACAATAGACAGTAGCTCTTTTATTATTTAAAATCGTTCTTGTTTATAATAACTCTTTATATTCCCTTTTGTCGTAGCCAAGGCAGCGACTAGCACCATGACAGAACCCCCTCCCCATCACACCCACCCACCGCAAGTAACAAGAGAAAAGACAATGATTGAGGCTCATGCTAACGGAATGAACTTTACGCCTGGACAAACTCGCGCATCTGGAAACAACTACGTAGAGGAACATCGTGCTAACGAGAACGGTAATCATGGAACCACGGGCGCTACCAACCCGTTTACAACACCTGGATTCACAACGCATAGCAATCAAACCCAGCAATTAGCTTTTCAAAACAATGTATCAATGAACGGAATTCACGAATTACTTCAAGGAATGTACAAGGCACTCACGGAGAAATTCGTAATGGAAATGTCTGCAATGTTCTCAGCGCTTAAGGCTGAAAATACAAGTGTCAAGAAAGAACTAGAAGATTTACGCAGGGAAGTACGTAGTACATTCATGGCCCAGAATATGAACTTGAGACAGAATGGCAATTCCACACAGGATCCTAAAAAAAATCCACCAGTTACATCGCAGCAAACGAAAGAAGCGGAAATTTGTTATGACCTACCAACGCGCCCACCAGCGTCTAGAACTGTAAAGGATGTCCCTAAATTGACGCAGCCTGCGGTGCCGAATAAAATTCCCACAATGGCTCAGGTCGCAGCATCAAAGGTACTAAATGCATCGAAGCCTGAAGAATGGACGAATGTCTCCCGGAAACAATATAGGAATCATGGCGCACATAAATTGTTTCCGAGCCCAATCAAGAGTGTAGAAGAGCCAAAACGACGGATTATATTTACCAGACAAAAAGGTATCTCTAGCAATCCTGCAACTGTATGCCAAGACATCTTACATGCAATTAACATGAAATTATTAGGAATGAAAGCACCTTCGCACCTTCGTCTCACAAAACTAAGGTATAATGAAAGGGGAAATCTAACGGGACTCACATCCAGCCAAACAACGGCTGAAGCTATGGTAATACTCTTTAGAGAAGAGCTAACACAAACAGCACTGAGGTTTGACCCACACATCCAGGACGTGGCAGCTAATCAACAATGGATTAGTCTGAAGGCTCATGGAGTAGAGCTAGGACGCTATTATCCAGCTGGAGGACTAAATCAAATTAAAGAAGAAGTGGCTGCCGGTCCATCAGCACTTGAGCTACCTTTTACACCAAGGTGGGTTAGTTCACCTGAACGATTGACTGAAATGGCTAGAAATGGTGTGAAAAGACACTCTACTATTAGATTCACAGTCCGAACATTAGCTGAGGCGGATCGAGTTATGAAACAAGGATTGCACTTTGGAGGACGTTTTCACAAAGTAGAAAGATTTATACCTATTGGACCAGATACTATATGCTCCACATGCTGTCATTGGGGACACACTACTTATGGCTGCCCCACGCCAGATAAAGTTCGCTGCGCAATTTGTGCGGAGGCGCACTTGACAGAGCACCATAAGTGCCCAATATCAATGTGTAAGACAGGAACTGGTAAATTCTGCTCAAAACACGGCACATACAAATGCGCCAACTGTGGAGGGAGTCACACGGCACGCTCTCCTAGTTGTCCAGATCAAAGACAAGCAATTGCTATAGCGCGTTCGGGTAGGGAAGAATGGAGAGAGAGAGAAAAGGAACATGACATACGAAGATCTAAATTAGAAAAGGAAGAAGATAACATCAGTGAATATAGTGAGAACAGTGAGATGGATATTGAAGAAGTAACTCAGGGACAAACACAGAAAGATTTGGAAACTGAAAGAAATGTTGATCCATTTGAATCAAGTCAAGATGATCAGGAACAAACTAGCAGCCTCAACTCATGCGATTGATACAACTAAATTGTCAACACAACTACGCCGTGTGTCAAGCCACTTTCCAAGTGGGAGTCGAAATAGAAGCCGATTTTATATGTTTACAAGAACCATACGTAGGAATAAGGGGTATGTCTCACCCAGCCTATGATTTCGTCATGGGTAATGCTGGCGAGACACGACAACAGAGAGTCGCTTTTGGCATTAAAAAAGACATAAGAGCAAATGCGATAGTGGAGACACGATCAGACCTAGTTGACCACCCCTACATCCAGATAATAGATATATGGGAATTGGACTTGTGTGGCAATAAAAGTAGGAAGACAAGGATTATAAACGTATATGATAACTGGGTTGGAGATGGATATCAATGGAAGGGAGACAAGGATGAGAAGAGACGAGCAATTGAGGACATTTCTTGGGACAAGGTAATTGAAAAACGCACTATACTGGTAGGCGACTTCAACGCACATAGTCCATATTGGAACTCACTATGCCGAAGACGAATCCGGGCAGACCAGTTAGAAAGTATAATTGACCGGCATAAACTGCTAGTTAACAATGAAATGACTACACCCACTAGACCAAAGCAGACATCGGGATGCTCTATCATCGATCTAACAATGTCAACGCCAGATATAGGATATTTACCAGCGTGGACAATTGATCCGGAATACGCCACCCCCTCCGACCACGAACTGATAACTTTTGACATAGAAAATCTGAATAATCACGCAAAGCAAACTCAAACGTATTCAGAAATCACTGGATGGGCATTAAAAGAAATCACGACTGAACAAGAAAAAGAAGCTAAGAGAGAGTGGGGTATTAGAACAGAAAATAGGCCTATAGTAGACGATAACAGCAGTATTACAGATCTGGATGCGGAGGCCCAGTGGATAACAGATACACTCACAAAGATATTCGATCAACATTTCAAGCAACTAAGAGTATGTGCCAGATCAAAATGATGGTTGTCCAATGATATCTCCGAATCTAGATCTGAGTTCAAGGCAGCTAGACGTAGATTTCAGCGTGGACAGACTTCTCTAGAAGAATACAAAAAATTAAGGAACGCATATTATCGAAAAATCAGAAAAGCCCGAGACAAGTGCTTTGAGGATTGGATTCAAGGTGGAGAAGAAATATATGAACCCCTTCCGGCTGATTCAAGTCCAGAGTCTTCGCAAACCTTCCGAAAGAGGCGAGAAGAGGAGAATGAGAGATGTTGGACGGCCCTACGGTACACAAAAGAGTGGACCACACAACTTACTCCTTCTTTAAAGAGTGAAAATGGCCAAGTAGCATCCACAATTGAAGAGAAAGAAAAAATGATACTTGAAACTCTATTTCCTTGTCCGCCTGAAGATTATCAGGAAGTACCAATTGACAGTGCGGGAAATTCACATTTGGGTGTCACAATGGAGGTAGTACATAGAGCGATACTGGACCAATCAGTACGGAAAGCACCAGGGCCAGATAGACTTAACTTCAGAGCTATACGCTTATTATGGGACTGGGACTCAGAACGAATCACTGCATTAATAAGACAGTGCATACGGCAGGGACATCTTCCGCACGTTTGGCGAATAGCCAAAGGAATTCTCCTTCGAAAACCAAACAAAGCAGATTATTCGCAAGTCAAGTCATATAGAATCATTAGCTTATTAAATTGTCTAGGAAAAGTAGCCGAGAAAGTGGCAGCGGATATTATCGCAACCTGGTGTGAGAAAAGAGACGTTCTTCACCAGGGACAAATGGGGTGTCGGAAACAGCGAAGCTGCATCGATGCTGTTGCCAGAGTTGTAGCAGGAGTGGAAGAAGCCTGGAACAGAGGAAATATAGCAGCTCTATTACTCATGGATGTCAAGGGGGCATTCGATCATGTAAGCTGCAATAGCTTACTACGACGAATGCACAAGATGGGTGCTGATGGCCAAATGATAAGATGGGTAGAGTCGTTCTTAACAGATCGAATAATGCAATTTGTGATTGACGGTAAATGCAGGAAGGAGGTCCAGATAAGAACAGGAGTTCCCTAAGGATCACCCGTCTCACCAATACTATTCACTATATATCTGTGCGGCGTGTTTGATAGTGTTGAACAGGGAGTAGATGGATGTACAGCAACTTCTTTCGCCGACGATTGTGGCTTTGTCGTGGAGGCAGCAACAGTGCCAGATCTAATTGGTAAAATTCAGTTAGCGGGGGAAAAGGCCAGTGATTGGGGCTCCGAAAATTTCTTACAGTTTGACCAAAGTAAGACAGAGGCGGTGGCATTCACTAGAAGACGCAAGGGGAAAACCGAACTCTTTAACGCCACCATCAAATTCAAGAATCACTCCTTTAAATTCAATAAGGAAGCTACGCGATGGCTAGGAATATGGTTGGACACGACGCTAAGCTTTCAGGCCCACAAGAATGTATATCTCCAAAAAGCGCGTAAAGCAGAAGGTCGATTGCGATCTATTACATTTAGTAAGGGGCTACCTCCAGGCCTGGTTCGAAAGATTCAAATAGCGGTAGTACAATCTGTAGCGTTATATGGAGCCGAATTATGGTGGAGAGACCAAAAGACATGGGAGCAAGAGCACCAAAAACTCATAAATAGACAAGCACGAGCTATAACGGGGGTATTTAAATCAACTCCAATAGGCATAACAGTTAAGGAAGCAGGACTCAGACCAGCTATCTCACTACTTAATAATAGACAAAGGAGATATACGCAGCGTTTATTAGGATTACCTATAAGTAACGATACTCGAAAAATTCTCCCAGAAACGCTACGAGATGGTGACGCTCATGCTCAACCGGGTGAACAAGATGCAACTGGATGGGACTGGCTCTCTAACTGCAAAGCAAAGCAATTAAGCCATCGACTAGCTAACTCACTAGTGAAGGGCACAGATTTTGATAGCACATTTGGGATAGAATGTACAGAGATAATCAATGAATGTCAATTTCCTGGAAAGATTTCGGTTCTAGCAAGAAGTGAAGAAGCTTTGAAAATGGCGAACGAACACCAAGATAGTTTAGGAGAACTATCTTTCTGGACAGATGGATCAAAATTAGAAAATCAGCGCGTTGGATCAGGGGTTGCCTGGCAATCAGAAAACGGAAAGTGGAATACACGCAAGATTTACTTAGGGACAAATAAAGAGGTATTTGATGCAGAGTTGTACGGAGTAGACCAGGCATTAGAAATTGCCCAAAAAGCTGGAAGACCATTAGCGAGAACATCATCCCAATCGACGATTCAAAGTCTCAGCAAGCTCCAGACTGTATTTATTTGGTTGGATTCACAAGCTGCTATATCACGAATACGGCATGTAGAACCAAGCCCTGGCCAATGGCTGGTACGCAGAATTCATCAAAGGGTTAGAGAATTAAGAGAGCAAGGAATTGGGGTCCAGATTAATTGGGTTCCTGGCCACTCAGGAGTAGAAGGTAATGAACGAGCGGATATAGCGGCTAAGCAAGCAGCGCTTCGTGGTAGACAATGTCAGGAACGCTTCGCATCATTATCACATATAACCAGACTAGTCACAGAGAGAAAATGGAAAGAATGCCAGATATGGTTTCAGCTGAAACATAGAAGTCGGAGTCAAGCCGTCAAGGACACATATAATATGCAAATTGGCAAGCGTGGTATAAACAAAGTGGCTTCCCACTCCTGGAAAATATTAGCCGCTCGATACTTTCAGCTAAAGTCTGGACACGCGTGGACAGGATCCTTTTTGGGACGAATCAAGAATAGGGAAACCAATAAATGTACTGAGTGCTCCGAGGCACCACCCCAAACAGTCCGCCACTTGATGTTGGATTGTCGGAGATGGCGCCGCGAAAGAGATGAGATGTGGAAGCAGATTGAAATAAGCGGAAGCCAAATCCGCCCTAGGAGAACTAAAATAAAGAATCTCTTCGGAGACGAACAGGCCACAGCAGCAATCCTACAATTCCTGAAAAATACGACAGTTGGGAAAAGGAATATGAATTCAACAGCGGAAGAGTGGCGGGAAACCCTAGGCATAGAAGATCTCGACGCCGATGAGGAGCTAGGAGAAAGTGAGAATGAGTAAGTAAAGGTAAGCTCAGCGGTCCCGAAAAGAGTATATTTCCTTTTTGTTTTTTTTCTCCTCCTGTATGCGATGACTTTCCTTTTATCTGTATATGATACCGTGTAGTACTAGTTTCTTTTCCTTTTTTTTTTTTTTGTTTTTTACATTCATATTTGAGCCATGCTAGTTAGAAGTAATGAAAAATTGAGGCCGGAAGTGATGAGGGTATGGTGCTAGGCAATAGCCTTCAATACTGAAACCCAAATGCCCCTCTCATTTGTGGAAATGATGGGCGAGGAATATAAGGATGTGTTAGGCACAGAATAGACTTAGTTATAGAAATCGTAAATTGGGCGGTAATTGTAGAGTTTATTATAAGGGAGGAATCTGTAGATTAGTGTGGCATATCCATTAAGGATTGGAACTCAAATTGATTACAAACAAACAAACAAACCAGCTGCTAGCCATAAGGCTTCGTTTGTCTCTCAACCCGAAGTACTTCTTCCAGACTGTTACGCTAAATTTGTTAGCTGGCCCTTTGAAAAGTCTAAATTTATTGTCATTGATAGGCCGTGAGGGTTGTGTAGCATTTTCTTTTCCCTTCAGCTTACAATTCTTGGCCCAGTCTCCGTATTTTCCACAAACATAGCAATTTTGGTTAGTTGCAAATGCTGTACCGCCATCAGGGGTAATCTCATTGGGCTAGTTATTTTCTGTGTAAATCAATTGATTATCTAAGCGTGGGTCGGAATTGCTGACATTTCTTCCTTGACTAGCAATAGCTTTTAGATGGGAAGAGTCTGTGGCTACGGTCTGGGAAAGGTAATTTCTAAAAACTTTGTCCTCGTTTGGTCAGTAATTTATTTGGCCTGCAGCTTGAACAATTCTCTCAACAATTTTATAGTATTCAAGTCCAGAAATGGTATGTTGAGCGACGGACCATACACGTGGAAGGTGGGTAACAGCTATATCTGTTAACATATTTCTAACTGACATTCCTTCCTTTTTGCATTTTGGTAGATTGTAAAAAGCATTGCGTAGTCTCCAGGCAAAATCCAATATATATTTGTCTTGAATTGGAGTTGTTCTGGAGAAGAGGGTCATTTGACTTTGTAAAGCATTGTGTTCTTACATTATAGTGAAAATTGCTTCTAGCATTGTAATCTGTCAGGAGTTCCAATCTTGCAAGGCGTGTCTAACGTGACTGTGAGTAACTGACGTGACTAACGCGACTGGCTTGACTAATACAACTGACGTGAATGACGTAACTGTGACTGGCGTAGCTGACGTGACCGCCATAAGAGTCCGATAATTACATGCACAACGTGAGGACAGTGTGAATCTGAGCAAGGCAATGAACCAGATTATCTGAGGATAGGATACATACAAGACACCAATCTGAAGAGCAGAGTGCAGTCAAGACAACGACCTTAAGTACGACAAGACCCCCTAGTTTCCGAGCGCCTGAATAACCATAAAAGAACCCCAAGGAATATTATCGAATAGCAATGAATAGCATAGTCCGTAGAAACACCCAGAAATAGAACAATTTGATAACACGATTGACAGTTTAGAGCAAGAAAGAATTCAAAGGAATATGGAGCCAGCTCTAGCCCTTAAGCATTACTTACGGAGGGAATGCCTTAACTCTTACAGCTATGATGAGCGGGGCAGGTACCTTGCATATGAAGAAAAACCCCGATGATTAGGACCAGTATTGTACATGACAGTTCCTGACATAATTCAGGGTAGTTATCCAGTCATTGCCCAATCACTTACGCCTTTGAAATCGCCGTCCATCTCAAGGGCGAGTCGTTGAGTCCAAAGTTGGTATGGTACAAGGGCTATTTAAAATGCTGCTTCAATTACTTTTAGTTTGCCAAAAACTGTGTGATTTGTCTTGACTAAACGCCACTCCAATCTGAAAGTGATCTTGTTTCTGGCGCTTGTTTCTCCTGTGTCGTCGATATCTTCTGGAAACAAAGCTTGAGGCCATGCATCCTTGACAAATTTTTCTTCCGGAGTTCGGTTGATGTCTTTCATTCCCCGTGGTTTGTGGAAGTCTAGCCAGCCATTTGGTTGTCTGAATATTTGGCCCGGAGTCTCGGTGGTTTGTGGCGTGGATTTGTCTTTTTCATTTGAGTCAAATTTGTTAAGGGGCTCACTCAGCAGAGTTGAATACGATGGCAGAGGCATTTCAACTTGTTTCCTTGGTGAAGTGGGGGAGGAAGTCGGGAGTGGCAGAGCTTGCATTTTGTCTACAATTTTATTAGGGTTATTCATCAAGGTTTCCATTTTGTCTAGCTCTTCGACAATGCTAGTGAATTTAAAATCCATGATAGAAAAATGCTCATCTTGGTCCAAGCGAGTTACTGCAAGTTGTTGTTTTAATTTCTCATCGTATTTGTCAAGCTGAGCGTCTAATGAATTCTCCAACTTTTCGTCAAGCTTTTCTTTTAGGTTTTTTTCCAGTCTTACAGCAAACATTTCCTTTGCACTTTCATCAATCTTGTTAGCAAATTCTTCTTCGATTTTTTTCTGTAACGTTGCTATGCAGTTGGCATTTAATTCAGCGACTTGTTCATCAAACACAGCGTCTGCTTGCTCGAAAGAGCTTCATAGTTTCGAGTTCTGAGTCAAGCATTGCGTCAAGTAGTTTGAATTGTCTAGACAGATTCGATCCCAAGTCGTTAATCCGTTTATTAACAAGTTACACTGTCGGATTAGCTATTGAAGGACCGACAAAACCCTCACCTTCAATTGTTTAATTCTCGTCAATAGAATTAGAGGAAGACATGTTTTTTTTAATTTATTTATTACCCTTTTTTTGGGGAACCAAAGAGTTATCAAAACTTTTATTTTTGTTTTTTTTTCTATTGACAGCAATTATGAATAGCGTATGGCGAAAATATGTTTATTTTAGTAAATGTTGATGAGGTTCACTCCAGTAATAATTATTTTTAAGGTTTTTGGTGGTACCAATGTTAAAGCTAATTGATATCACGTGCACAAATTGCCTCAGGGTTCCAACTATAAATTCTATAGTAAAACTTTAAGGCTTGTTCTTCGTAGCCCTCACTGATGTGGGCGCTCTCCCGTATTTATTCCTGGAGATAAAAGTATGAAGATAAATGTGATCATAACAAATGGACTTCACTAGCCACGAAAACACTGTAAAGAGACGATATAGATTCTACTCCAACGGAGTCTGCTTGCAATGACCACACTCGCCTTAAAGAATAACAATAACCTTCGTCACAATGACCTCCCTCCTTCTCTTACATCTGGAAATCTCCCCCATATAGCAAATTCTGTTACTCCTTAAAATCATCATCATCGTTACAAACAACTGCTCCAGCATGACTAGCATGTTTTGCATGTAGAACAGCATGACCAATCCCCAACGCCAAAACCCCTATTTGTAACGATAGTGTTATTTAAACCTTCTGTAACCAAACATGCCCCATACAACTGAAAAGCATCCCTTCCAACTAGAAACATGTTTCTCCTGGTATTACATAATTGGGACTTGTCTCAAACCGTTTAGCGGTCTATACTTTTTAACAATAGAACCCCCTGCTAGTGCATAACCATGACGTAGGCGAGTTGTTAGTCAACTAACATCCTCACTGTGATCATCTCAGATAACTAGCCAGCGAGTCACTCCGCAAACATTAGATTAATCATTACTTAGATTAGACAAGAATTTGAAAGTCTCTCCAGAAATACTCATGTAGCACATAACATGATCAGACTAGGCTATGGTAGACGTTGGTGATTTAACGGTTCGGCTGGACGCCGATTTTAAACAAACATTGTTTTGCCATGAACCCTCTGGATCGCACAATCATGTCCCTTGTGACCTGATGCACAGACAGAGCAGGATAGGTCACATGTCTGGAAATGTTTGCTCTATTTGGTCTCGTGAATCGAGCCCGTACTTTTAGGTCGCTACAATGGGTCGGATGGTGCAGTGGTACACCTTCCATCCCGTTCTCCCACATAGAGTCTGCCTCACCCGAGACAGGAGAAAGCTGGTTCGAATCCAGCAGGACCCGCACACCACTTCTCTCACGGTGATCATGTATACGCAGGATGACAAAAGCATACTCAGATAACCACAGGTTTTTCTCGCTTTTCCCTGTGGTGGGTATTCACGGAAGAGGGTACATGTCGTAAGGCGTAATTCTCGTAGTAATATCTGCAAATGAAATCTGAGCATGCGTGTTCCAAACATCAAACTGAGTCATACTGCGTCACATACATATATTCCGTAATTGTGCGCGTCATAGCCCCAGACTGCATACGCAGGAATGATTAAAAAATAAAGGTCGCTACGATTGTTGAACTCCGACTACGCTGTTGTAACATTTACTAAGTCTACGGGTGACGTGCAGCCACGCACCCTTAAGTTCCCTATTGGGACGCAAGACCTCGGAAAGCGTGGGCTATCCTCAGTCGCTAGAACTAAGACAATACAATCTTGACCCTGAACACTTGTTCTAAGGAGGCATTCGCCGGCACCACTACAGGATTACACTTGGTGAGACTTACGCCCCGCTTCTCCCCTCAACCGTGAATACCTACCCAAGAAAAAAAACAAAAAACCTCAGACTTCCCAGTATGCTTCATTATCCTGCCCATCGCCACTGCGCGAGATGTGATCTCACAACGTCCTCGTATCTTGTTGTAGCAGGTGTTCAGGCCACAGGACGTTCAACTTGGACATGACCCAAATAGTGGGCCACACCACCATCTTTTGTCGATGGGGGCCTTGGCGCGCACAAAACTCTCGAAGTTGAAGTATCTCCTCCAATTCTCCTTCCCAAAACTCTATCATCCCTCCACATCCTGCTTACTTGTCCTTCCGTCTCCCACAATTTCCCACTAGAGCCGTATCCTTCCTCGATTGTCACGAACAATCTCCCTCCTCAAATTTGTGCCCAGCGACTTTCATCCTCCGTCGGGTATCCATATCATCGAGGGCGTATATCTGGGGATCTCAACAAGATATGCGCCGCGTCAATTTCGTCTGGGGTGGTCCAGAGTAGGAAGATAATTGAAGGTTGTAAATTTGACAGAAATGCATGTGAGGTTGAGGTCAAGTCATGGCAGAGGGAACGCTTGACGTGTTGAGAGGGCTCCGACTGGGAATGCTAGTGGACCTCTGGCCCTGATTGTATGCGACTCCTCTTGGCTATCTCAAATATGCAGCGAACATAATGAGCGTTTACAGCCGGCACCAGGTGAAGGTGAAGCGTTCGACTTTGCCAGCCACTCCGACTACGTGAGTTGGCTTATCCGTATCCGGATGTACACCTATATCATTTCTCAATTATCAATCATCCTCTACACCTTTGCACACGCGAATCTGTCTTGAGGCGTATCTCTAGCTACTCACAGCAGTCCCTTGTAAGTTTTATGTTTAACCGAATCATATCCCTTTCATCACCAACGATATCTTCAATATGAACTAGATTTTTATTAGATGACTCGCTCTAAAAAGCGGATTCATTACAAGTTCACTGAGCGATTCAGTTGTGTATAAATGATTTTGATTGCAATTGGCCGTGTGGTGACGGTACAGGCATCATGGGAACATAGTGTGGCTGCTGAGAAGGCAGAAAAATTAGTAGTACAGGGAACGGTTCATCGATTCAGCTCAATGTGTGATAAATTGGTAATCGCAATCATTACTTGGGAAATTGTCTCTGTTTAAGTTTAGACTATGGCTTCTTTTTTTTTTTTTATCATTTTAGCGTATGTAGCCTGAAGCTATGACGCGAATGATTACGGAAGATATGTACCCTATTACAGGGGTAAGAAGTGTAGCCCCACATTCTGTGTAATTTACATGGGCTATCCCTGACATTCCGACTTTAGCGCTACAAAAATGGCTAGACTAGGGCAATAAGGCAACCGAGGCATTCCTTCTTCCTTGAACCTTCTCTCTTATGTTCGATAGTTGCACAGCATCCTCGTACCACACTAAATCGGTTGACACGACATATCGAATAACCTATATCCTCACGATAAACTGCGAAGAAAAATGAGCACCCCAGCATCTCCCACTACTCCAAGATCACGGAGCCAGCTTTCTAGGGATCAGCGAGTCCAGATATACACGTTACGTGGCCTTGGTTTTACTCATCTCGCCATCGGTAATCAACTCGGTATCACCGAAAGAAGGGTACAATATGCCCTTGCAAGGCAATTTCTGACGCCCAAAAAGCGAAATGCCTGACCCCACGCCTTGAACGCTCAGCAGGAAGTTGAGCTTGAAGAGTTTGTCACGTCTTCAAGTGAGGCCCGCCAGATGAGCCACCTGGAGCTTGCTGCTAAGTTTTCCCACTGGAATTGTGGCCAAATCGCAATCAAAAGTGCTCTTGAGAGAAGAGGGTTCAAGCGTTGCATTGCTCAAGCGAAGCCTACTCTAACGCCTGCACATATGAGGAAAATATTAGAGTGGGCGGAAGAACACTCTTCTTGGATACCTGAACAGTGGTCCCAAATTCTTTGGTCTGATGAGACTTGGGTCACTGGTGAACGTCACACAAGAGTATGGGTTTCGAGGAAGGTGAGTCCAGATCTCAGCCATGTATCAACTGCATTAATCTAATTTTTTAGCCCGAGGAGACATATTATCACACTTGCCTGGTTCGAAAAGGTCCTCGAAAGCGTGGTTGGATGTTCTGGGGCTCCTTTTATGGGAACCAGAAGGGCCCTGCCCTCTTCTGGAGTAGGGATCGGGGGACTATAAAAGCGGAGAGTTACTGCCAGAGGATTGTTCCTTTAATCCACGCGACAACACAACCAATTGACTCTCACGGCCCTCTTCTCTTTATGCAGGATGGTGCTCCTGCCCATTCTGCTCAACGTACGAAAAGAGAGCTGTCATCAAGGGGGGTAGATTTCATAGTCTGGCCGTCATATTCCCCAGACCTGAATCCAATTGAGTCAGTGTGGGATATGATGAAATCCCATATTGAAGAGCACCACCCAGAATTTGATTCTGGTAATCCATCTAAGGAAGTGCTCCGTAATGCAGTCCTAGAGGCATGGGAGTCAATTTCTCAGGAGCAACTGGCTACGCTTGTAGAGAGCATGCCAGAAAGGTGCCAGGCAGTCATCAGAGCAAGAGGAGGTTCGATTCCTTATTAATGATGCTCAATTATTGGTAAAAATGTATTTAATACTTGATAAAAGCTAGCACTTTTGAATAGAATATCATCATTTCAACGAGTTACAGGGATCTCCTACACTTCTTTTGTCACGCAAAATTTCCCATCCAAATAAGGTTCAGCTATTGTCGGATTTGGTATGGTCAAAATATTGCAGCCAATGGCATATTGTATAATCCCTGTCAGATCTTGGCATTCAGGGGTTTCCTTCACTATTTACCCCTGCAATAGAGTATGTGACGCAGTTTGAGGTGTGGAACACGCATACTCAGATTTCATTTGCAGATACCACTACGAGAATAACGCCTTGCGACATGTACCCTCTTCCGTAAATACCCACCACAGGGAAAAGCGAGAAAAACCTGTGGTTATCTGAGTATACTTTGGTCACCCTACGAATGTAATATCACCGCGGGAGAAGTGGTGTGCGGGTCTTGCTGGATTTGAACCAGCTTTCTCCTGTCTCACGTGGGGCTGTGTCCAAGCTACCCAAACTCTACTTGGGAGAACGGCCTGGACAGTGTATCACTGCACCATCCGACCCGACTACAGCTTCGGGATAGGTGACTAATTACTTAACCTGATCACACGGCCTAGAGCCAAGCTCCATAGATATTTGGTGACGACTAAAGGATGCCTTGCTCGCTATAGTGTGACGAGTGCACGTATAGTGACCACTGAGATAAAAAAGGTAAGCAAATAGGTCGATCGGTGACCGTCCACTGATGCCGGCAAGCTTTGTTGGGATGACAGAGATCGGGGAGTCAGAATACTTATCTGTAAATTTATCGACAATCAATGAGAGGGGTCACAAATGTGACGAAACATACCAGGACAAGTCTTCTCGTACGCTTAAGCTGTTAAGTTCTTCTGTACATACGACGTTGTCATGTACTGTAGTAGATGTCTGTCCAAAGACAGAGGTGGGGAATCAAGATGAGAAGGGAGGTCGGGGACGAAGTCAGCAGACGTTGCTTGAGCAGCATTGCACACACACGCAGAAACGTGCTCGTGTGCACGCGTCACATGTCATGTATTCTCAGACAAAACGCATTCGGAGGGTAACATCGACAACTGAGTACTTGTAGTATCATCACTGGTACCGATAACTGTACACGTTGTCGCTACTCGTTGGACACGTAAGTTTCTTGTCCATATTTTGAGCTGTGGCGTCGAGTCAACGTGTCTCTTGGGGGTTATGTTCCGTGCTAATTGACGTATCGATGATCACAGCATGGAAGCAGAAAAAAACTCATGGAACAAGAAGGGAACGGAAGAGGTGTAAATCACAAGAGCCGGACAGCTTTTAACTGTGCTTGCGAGAACGTGTCAACAGCGAAGAACGGATTTAACTCCAGCATTTGCTAGAAATGACACGACACGATGATACGGCCAATTTAGGTGCTAACGATCACAGTATGACAGTTCTAACTACATAGAGACGTACACGGAGAGCAATACGTTAACGGGGTACTACTGGTACTAGTACGGCTCAAGAATATCATCTTCGTCAGAGACGATGGGAAAAGTGGCAAAATAGGTGTGACAGACGTGTTCCCATGACTCGTGAGCTCCCTTGGGTTATCAAGACGAGTACGACGACAATTACACTTGTGTCTACTACTGTAGGGAGAAAGATTATTCGTGGCTGTATTTTATTTGATCTATCTTGAAAGGTAATGGCAAGACAACCACGTACCAAAGTGACAGCAGCTCCTACGAATCTGGAAAGTTGAGGTGCTGTACGTGTAGGCATAAGCTTAGATCACTCGGCGCGCCACGAACAGGTACTCATACAGATGAGCACATATTATCACCATAAGAAGAGACCATACAGTACAGTAAGTAGGATACGCGCTCTTGACTCGACTGTTGCGAGCCCTTTCCACGGAGGCGGGTGCCGTTGGAAGCCAAATGGTTCGTCGGCGGCAAATTGTTGGAGCACGTGGCCTCTCTAAGACGCCGTGATGGATGAGTCCTTGTCACTAAAGATACGATACGAGAGGGATAGTCCTTGCTCTCAGTTGAGATTAATTTTGTACGTCGTTCAGAGATAAGGTGAGGGAATCATGTACCCGATTAATATCCACGTAGAACTCGCTTTACTCCTACAGTACCGTATGTAATCAAAAGTTTTTTCCATCCTGCATATAGAGAATATGTCGTAGATGAATTACGTGCATAAAATTTGAGCCCTCAACATAAGTGTTGTAAAATACCTCAATTCGGTTTGTCAGACCCATATACAACACTTAAATCAAGATTTGAAATATGAACGGACAAATCACAGCAGTTGCCTCAAACCCCAAAGTGCGACGATCCAGGGTATGACAAGGCAAACGATATTTATCAACTCCGCACTAGAACATGTACTAAACTCGTTGGTCTGCTTAAATTTTTGTACTGCGACACCACCCGACTTCGCCTTCGTCAATGGACTCTCCTTCACGAGTAACCACTGTAGATATCAGACCACTTGAACTTCGGTCCTCGATTTGACTAATTCTCGACGCTTAAAACCTAGCTTCGGCCGGTCTGACGCTGCTCTCCATGGTCTACGAATGCTGAACTATTTCAGTACTCTCAACTTACCCCCAGCTCCGCATTTTCTCTGAACACTCGAAATTCCTTGAGATTCTGAACTCCATCATCCAAGGCACAAGTTTCTGCAGAAAATTCTGCAGAGATTTTTTTGGAAATGTCTGCTGTGTGTGGACTCATCGATCTACGAAGTGAAATTTGGCTGACGAAGGTGCTTTACAGGTAGGAGGTGAAAAATTTAGACTCCAGAATGTCGCCATCCATCAGCTCCGTGAGTTTCTGTCTCAGCCCGTGTGTGCATCATTCTGTGCAGGTGGTGTTGCGGGAGCAATCTCGAGGACGTTAGTCTCTCCTCTCGAAAGATTAAAAATTTTGTATCAAATTCAGGGTACCGGAAAAGAAACATACAAACCGTCCGTTGGCAAAGGTCTCCTGAAGATGTGGACAGATGAAGGGTGGAAAGGATTCATGCGGGGAAATGGCACAAATTGTATACGAATTGTGCCTTACTCTGCCGTGCAATTTGGAAGCTATAACTTCTACAAGAAAGTGAGTAAATTCTTATCTCCATTCACAAAAGGCGACGTTCATGAATGCTAACTGCATGGCAAAATGTAGTTTTTTGAGACTTCCCCCGGAGCCGACTTAAGCTCCATCAGACGATTAATTTGCGGTGGCGCGGCAGGAATAACGTCTGTCTTCTGTACATATCCCTTGGACATCGTGAGAACGCGCCTTTCGATACAGTCAGCGTCATTCGAAGGATTAGAAAACTCAGCGAAGAGAAAACTTCCTGGCATGTGGACAACAATCGTTGTCATGTATAAAACTGAAGGGGGAATTTTAGCTCTCTATAGAGGCATAATCCCCACGGTAGCTGGAGTTGCACCTTACGTAAGTCAACCCCGGAAATTCAGATGAAAGCTAACGATTCTCTCTTCTAAGGTTGGCTTGAATTTCATGACTTACGAACTCGTGCGATCTTATTTTACACCAGACGGTGAGAAAAATCCAACTGCGGTACGCAAGCTTGCCGCCGGTGCTATCGCTGGAGCTGTTGCTCAAACATGTACCTATCCATTGTGAGTACCCAGTGACGACATAAGCGCGAGAAAATAATCTAATGCCTCGCAGTGATGTTCTGCGGCGCCGATTCCAAATCAACACGATGTCAGGAATTGGATACCAATATAAATCTATTTTTGATGCCGTCAACGTAATTGTCGCCAAAGAAGGCCTTCGGGGCATGTACAAGGGGATAGTTCCAAATCTTCTCAAGGTAGCTCCAAGTATGGCAAGCAGCTGGTTAAGTTTCGAAATAATGCGAGACTTCCTGATGAGGAAATCGTAGCTCAAAAATCACTGAGCAAAATTACGATGTCCCCGTTAACAAGTAAGTAAAAATTCTATGCGCTGAGAAGACGCTGTATGTGTCTGATACAGGAAAATAGTGTGCTTGTGCCCGAAATTGGAAACGTGTGACTAGAAAGAGATCAAGTTTGGGAAGCGTACAGCATGCATCTTGCTTCCAGTGGACCCCGACATACTTCGGAAGGGTCAAAAATATTTGCGTGATACATCCAGCACCTCTTTGTTGAGTTGCGCAACATTAGATGTTGTCTGTTTTACGAGCGTCAATCTTGTGTAGACAGACTGCTGAAAATTCGGGTTATGATTATTTCAAGTTCCTGGTCGCTTAACCTCTAAATGAATGAATGAGGCAATCTTACTAGGCTTATTATGAAGGCGTTCAGGTTGATCGGGACATAGACTATACCCTGTACAATTAGTGTTTGGTTTCGTTGACCCGTCAGTACGGGTCAGCGCGCGATGTATATATTGATACTGGCACTACTAGTACAGGTATTCATAGACGAACGCACGGTGAAACTTTGAGCATGTGGTCTATCTTGCCATAATCGTCGTCATCCGTCCCAGTACTTCCCTTTTCTGCAGTCGTCACATGGTGCATAACGACAACCCCCATTATGTGTGTCCCCCTAAAAAAAGATGCTCATCGAGGATTGTTGCTTACGGTTGAGGATCGTGAACTCGTAGATTTCATTCACCCAGAAAATTGATCCAATCCAATGATTTACGTTTAGGCAAAGAAAGATCTTCTCGTCCTTATCAGTCAAACACCATCTACGTTCATCGCAGAGACCACTGGGGTAAATAACCAGTCATATAGACGGAGAGTGAGACCCATCCACGTGAAGTCAAGTTGATTCGAAATAAGGAGCAAGAGAAAATGTGGGGTTCATTCCCCTCACAACAGGCAGTACAAGACAGCCAATATACAACCTACTGCCTGAAGACACAAAGAAAACCTGCAGCTTAATGCGCTGTACGATTCGTGACAGTGGTAAAAGACGGATACTCGTTTCCGTGTGTATGTAGCGGATGTAAAGTTGTGGATGGCGTAATGATGATCCCCGAGGGAATACCTCTCGGGAGCGAACTGGTCTTGACGGTCAACGCCTGAGTCGGACGGTGATCAGGAATCATCGGTGTCTTGACTCACCGCACATGCACGGATGCCGCATCGCATATGTTTTGACTGTCGGCGTGGCTACCTCCATTTTTGTTTGAAATATCTATGTGAAGTGTCTGATTACGTGCGCTCAAGCTGATCTGTGGTCGGAGAAGGTGCACATTCCAGTGTGATTTGGTCGTGTCTGAAATCCACGTTTCTCATCATTTCGGTCATTTACCCCTGACGAAGTGAATCCACGTTGGCGCAGTGTTTTTTATTTCCGCTGGCATGCTCTTGCTTATCTCTTCCCTGGTATGATGTTTTTAGGGGGTGTTTCTAGATTGCTTTACCTGCGTGTGTCGCTACCACCACCGTCTTTTAGCATGACCAAATATCGATCCTATTTTGTTGTGCTATCGACATCGGCGATCTACATAACCGTGATGTGGATCGCATCAGGTGCACTATACCGCACGTGTGAGGTCAGGTGTTAGGTCGTTCATAATATGTTGGATGTGTTTGATACGGTGGGTCAAACACTAAGCGAGAATATCCGTATGTAAATAGTGGGCTCTTCGCCCAATGTAGTTAGTAAATTTAGAACACACACCTTTCATCTTCTTTGATCATTCTAAATATATTCTACATTTAACCATCACCATAACAGTGACATCTTTGCAAAGGTCAGCACATGATGATACCTCCCAAATCTCATAACTGTAACATATTTACATTTGGCTGAGTTGACTTTATCATGTCTTTCCGCTCAGGCATATGTTTTATTGAATATGGATTGGTCTCAAGATAGTCAAGATAGTTACATTATGGGTAGATGAGATAACATCGTGGCGTCTTTCTTTCTACCTGGCGCTTGTTCTTGACTCATTCTTCGGCATGAAGTTAAGTTAGATAAGGTGATATGTGGCTATAGATGAATGTCTGAGAGAGCGGAAGTTGGGAGGGCAATCAATATATTACTTTCTCTGATAAGATGACGAATAGATACTAATACATCGCACTTTCTTGCTTCCTTCACAGTACGATTCGTCACACTCAATCTTTGTCTCTGAAACTCGACTACTTGTCATCTACTTTCCTCTGCTCCCCTTCTCTTCTGTGCTTCAGCAGCACTATCGCGTCAAATAGGCATACTCCATTAGTCTACTGGCGCATGAATTGTACTCGAAGCCTGTTTTGGCCAGACATATTATTCATGCGGGATCTCCTACGTCTGCATTTTCTGCTGATTTGAGTCATCAGATCGGCCTATCTCCAAGGGTCTGGAAAATATCGCGCCAGAGCCATCTTGTGCTCTTAACAACACCATGATTGCTTTCTTCTCGCCTTAAGTGAGAGCCTCTCGGATTCCTGTTATCGACCTGAATTACCTTTTGTGGACGTCTACTCACGTGACGTGATTGTTGTGGTTATGAGCTTAAGGAGATGATGCTCATGATGCTGTATGTGTTGTGCTTGGCACTAACGGAAATGATGGGACATGAAGGACGCATAAGCGGGCGTGTAAGCGGGCGGATGAGTGGAGTGACGTTCGTGCCGCTGCAGAGGTCACAGAAGAGACGGACCAGCAGTCCGGATGGAGCACGTGGCATAGTTAGGCGAGAGGCAGCACACATAGTTCTCAGTGTTTGTCATGTTTGTCTTATCCATGCACAGACTAGATCGGAGTGTAAAGAGGCTTGGGATTCCCACATGGTCGAGAATATATAGATATCATCCAGTGACAACATAATACTACATTCAATCCACATATAACCCGATCACTCTAATTCTAGTATCAATTTTAGCTCCTCTAACCAGTGTACGTTCCCTTATCATACACCTAGTAAAACAGTATGAGCTAATTGTCTTTCTTTCAGGTCTATATAGTACAAAAGATAAATGAAGGTCAGCTACGTAATGTGGACAGGAATAGTCAGCGCACCGGCCTCTGGTAATCGATGGTTCATTGAATATTCTAGAGTGTTCTCCTGATTTAATTCTTCCACCTCAATAGTTCTCGCCTATGAAGATTGACGGACTGATAAAAGCCAATCTTTTCAGACCGCTGTTATAATAGTGATCGCCGAGGTTGATGAGCGAATTTCTAGCTTTGGGATCTGTGCGCGACGAAACTCAGCTGCCTAGGGTCTCTCGTTTCTTTTACTCTGAAGGCGACCTCTATTTCATCAGATGGTCACTACTAGCATCATTCTGGCCTTCACAAGGCAAGTCACGTTTCTCGGTATTTTTAAGTACCTTTGATAGGTGAGATGGCCAGATACCGATTTTTGCCCACGCCGAAGCAATATCTTTCTCCGCGGAGGAACCTTCGCTCTTCTTCCTGCAGATTGAGAAAAAATCACACTTCCCCATACTTTTACATATATCGCCTTCTTGAAGTCAGATGAGGTGTTCCATTCCGTAGCTGTAACACTCAGCGAGAGGAGCAAATAATTCGATATCTCAAAGCTGTCTTTGGTGAGTAAAGTACAGCGGATGACATCCTATCAGTTTCTTAAGTGTCCAACGCCACTCACGATCTTTTCGGGTGACGTATGACCCGTAATCGTCGAGGAGAAATCGTCAGTTTCTTTTGGCCCTAATTCCTGTCTCGAGATCAAATTCCTGGGTAAAGTCATGGAAATTTTACTCGTATCCTGTTTATCTTATCAGAAATGAAGCAAAGACATGATTTTATTATCTGCGATCGAAGCCATTGACCTAGGTGTTTTGAATCCCAGCCAGTGGTGCCTTACTAATCTGCGCTGGCGATAAATTGGTACCAGTGGCGCCTGGTGTGGTAAACAGCACTCCGAGAGTCACTGATGGTTGCTACGGGCTGCGCCATTCAGTGGGTGTTGGAGTTGTTGGTCCAATTAAATTTCCAAGTCATGATATACCATGACGTATGATGCAGATGATATGATTATCGTCGAGAGATATCACAAGGCAGATGATTGTTGAGAACATGTATGTATTTAGAGCACAATGCAACGATGAGTCTGGCACGGAAACAACTTGGGCTATGCACATTAGTTGTACCAGAAGGTACCTGACATTAACGCTGAGGTGGGTAGTGCACTGCTGGAAGGACTTGATGGGATGTATACACAAGGAACTCTCTGAGACTTACTCTTAAAGTCTAGCTAGAAAATTAACAGCAATCGGCCTTTTATTGTTTTGATGTTTGCCCTTGCACAAATATCTTCTGATATCTCTTTCTACTCTTCATGACAACGTTATTGCTGACACTGCTGAAATGTGCCGATGCTCGCGATTTGAAAATACACGCCTGCTCAACACCGACCGAGCAACACTGAATCTTCTTGTGGCTTTGGTCACGGTAAGCAAACGATGAGATCTTACCGCTACAAATGTAGTATGCCACATCGTGGTACCGACGAGATCTTGTGTGAAGAATTTCTCATGTCCATGGTTAATCGGTGTAGCATGAGGCGTGATCTGTAAAAGATTCGTAATGGTGGCTGTTCCCTAATGTGAGACGGAGTCGTAGATGAGCGTGTTTTTTAATTGTGTCATGTTGTTGACAACAAGTGCTCAATGCAGTCAAACCCTTAGGGTCGGATGGTGCAGTGGTACACTGTCTGGGCCGATCTCCCTAGTTGAATTTGGGTAGTTTGGAGACATGCCCCATTGGAGAAAAGGAGAAAGCTGATTCGAATCTAGTAAGACGCTCACACCACATCTCTCGCGATGATAATGTGTTTGCAGGATGACGAAAGCATACTCAGATAACCATGGGGTTTTTTTTCTCGCCTTTCCCTGTGGTGGGTATTCACGGAAGAAGGTCAATGCCATAAGTCGTTATTCTCATTGTGGTATCGGCATCTGAAATCTGAGTATGAGTATTCCACACGTCAGAGTCATACTGCGTTACATATCTTCCGTAATCATGCGCGTCATAGCCTCAGGCTGCATACCCAAAAATGATTTTAAAAAAAAAGTCAAACCCTTTTTTTTTTCAAATCATACTTGTGTATTCAGCCTGGAGGCCATGAGACAAATGACACTGGAACGGTCCATATAGCAATGACTCACCTTGACATGAGGTGAACTCACACCTGAATATCATTTGAAGACATCACTCCAAGTTAGACGCCTTATAGCCCTTTCAATCCTCAACCATTGATGTCTGCCGCAGGTACGTGCCGTCGGCATTGTCGCATACATGACCAGACGAGTAATACGGTGTGAAAGTCTTGCTAGATTCACACCTGCTTCCTCCTGTCTCAAGCGGGTCACGTGCCTCGGCTATCCAGACTCCTCTACGGAGAACAGCCGGATGGTGTACTACTCCACCACTCGGCCTATCGAACCCTTGTGAAAACGTTATATGCCGATCCAACAAAATTAACCATATACCGAAGATATCGGTATAACAAGGTCTAAACTCAGAGTAAAATTGATTCGCGCCATTATTTTTTTTAATTTTTTTCATGTGCTATTTGAGTCTTAGACTACGGGACAAATTGGATTCCTCTTTAATCCAGGCCAAACTATTCTCCGTGTTCCTATCCCCTCTTGCTATGATGTGAAGTTCAAGAGACACATTGACCCCCCTCCCCGACTGTATTTGTATCAGAACAAATATTGGTATAACGCAGATCGTCGTAACAAGAGTTCGACTTTATAGACATGTAGTTGTTGTAACATTTATTAGGTCTTCGGATGACGTGCAGCCACGCACCCTTAAGTTCCCTATTGGGACGCAAGACCTAGGAAAGCGTACGCTATCCTCAGTCGCTAGAACTACGATCATACAATCTTGACCCTGAACACTTGTTCTAAGGAGGCATTCGCCGGCACCACTACAGGATTACACTTGGTGAGACTTACGTCCCGCTTCTCCCCTCAACCGTGAATACCTACCCAAGAAAAAAAACAAAAAACCTCAGACTTCCCAGTATGCTTCATTATCCTGCCCATCGCCACTGCGCGAGATGTGATCTCACAACGTCCTCGTATCTTGTTGTAGCAGGTGTTCAGGCCACAGGACGTTCAACTTGGACATGACCCAAATAGTGGGCCACACCACCATCTTTTGTCGATGGGGGCCTTGGCGCGCACAAAACTCTCGAAGTTGAAGTATCTCCTCCAATTCTCCTTCCCAAAACTCTATCATCCCTCCACATCCTGCTTACTTGTCCTTCCGTCTCCCACAATTTCCCACTAGAGCCGGATCCTTCCTCGATTGTCACGAACAATCTCCCTCCTCAAATTTGTGCCCAGCGACTTTCATCCTCCGTCGGGTATCCATATCATCGAGGGCGTATATCTGGGGATCTCAACAAGATATGCGCCGCGTCAATTTCGTCTGGGGTGGTCCAGAGTAGGAAGATAATTGAAGGTTGTAAATTTGACAGAAATGCATGTGAGGTTGAGGTCAAGTCATGGCAGAGGGAACGCTTGACGTGTTGAGAGGGCTCCGACTGGGAATGCTAGTGGACCTCTGGCCCTGATTGTATGCGACTCCTCTTGGCTATCTCAAATATGCAGCGAACATAATGAGCGTTTACAGCCGGCACCAGGTGAAGGTGAAGAGTGCGACTTTTCCAGCCACATACATGTAGTTCCAGCGCGAATTTCATGCCTTCTAGGCAAATGATCATCTGATATGATAATATTTTAACAAAAAGACCTGAATCGTGTTGTTTGTTTATTATTTTACGTCTAACTAAAATGAGCCTAAACCCTTCTTTCCACCCAGCCGGATAAATGCGGCTAGAGCTGACTGCTCTTGTTGCCAGACGCGCCCTGATTCCCAAACATAAGATATGGGACCTGATCTAATTCATGGGGTCTGTGGAGGCTGGGCCGTCACTGGACTATTTGTGGGAGTACATTGAATAAATAGCAAAAAATAAGACAAATTAGCGCGGTACTGCAGGTAATAAACCATGAACGCCGAGTAAGCCTGCTTGAAGCGGGCGATGTCAACTTGGGACGCGTTAGAGCGCTTTAATCTTGAGACTGATTAGTGAATTGCTCGAGGATTATCTGAGACAGATCTCCGTGATGAAATTTGTCTCTTCCAGCAAGTTGACAAGCTTAACAACCCCTTTATAAGTGCCGAAAAGAAAGTCATATGTACTTAAGGCTCTGGGTGCCTTTGGTGGCCTGAGAGATGGTATTCTACATTCTAATATGTGTTTTGAAGACTTCAGTTCACCGCAGTTGCAGTCCATATTCGCTGTGGTGTGAAAAAATCGCTCATGGTAGGAGGCGAAGTCTCAAGGCCCTGATCTTGCCGCGTAAATATGAAAAATAAGGGCTCTAGGGAGTGATAGCTCCCTAGGGCACTGGCCTGAGATCTCGATCTTTAGGTCTCTGTAGGAGTGAGGGGCAGAAAGCTCCCAGTAAGATTTAGATGCCTTGACTTTTGAGCTCTTGACAAGGGTTTTGGCAGCTAATAAAGAGAGGGGGGAAATTGAGGAACTATTGATTTCCATAGCTTCATTGGCAGCTGCATCTGCTTGGGAATTACCTAGGATATCTCTATGGCTAAGGATCCAATGGATTTTCACCTGTCCAGTGTAACAGTTGGTAAGCTGGATAATTCCTGTAGCCTATGTTATACATAGGCGTGCACAGGCTTAACAGGGGTAGTGCATTGTGCACTGGCAGATATAGTGGCTGATGTTAATTTTGGCTGAGACACTGTATATCAGAATTCCCAAAATAGATGGATCATGGAACTGAAACATAAGAGCTTCCTGGCATGCGGCAACCTTCTACTCCGTGGCTAACTTCTATTTCAGGAATCCTCATTGATGTTAGGGCTATGGTATTATCTACGAGGAGCAGAGCTTTGTATACATTTGTAGGACTATGTGTTGTGCTGACTCGGTTATGACTCAAGGATATCTGGAGTTTGAAGCTTATGGATAACGTGCCAAGTGACAGAGTTGCTGAAACTAATGAGTCATGTATAACATCTTCTTTTATACAATAATAGAACTCGCATTGTAGTTTCATAGTAGGCATCGGAAACTTGATATTGGAGGAAAGATGTATATAGATACTGCCATAGTCAGAGCAGCAAGAGTAATAGTCTCCATCGTGACCATCAAGGCAATATTCCATCCACTATACGCATTCAGTATAATCATTTATATCGTACTTACCATTCATTCACACCATTGACTATTCCATCGAAGGACAGCTCCATCACTAGAAAAGTCGCCAACCACTCCACATCCCCATTAAAACTCAAAACACTATGAGATAGATTGCTTTCTCTTCAGATTGAATATAAACTACCTCTATTTATTTAGCTGCGCAAGCGCTCTTGTCGAGACTGTGATATCCAGGGACAGTATGGGGGAGACAAGGGTGACAATGCCATTCAGATGCTGAATTAGCAAATTTTATAAATAATCCTGGGAAGAGCAGACTGGGATAATACCAAGTTGTCGGGCTACGTCGAGATTGTCAAGAAGAATCCAAAGATTACTAGCAAAACGGGCAGACAAAATTTGCAGCGCAATAGTAACAGCTTGCGAGGCTGCAGTAACTTCCGCATCAAATATGCTGAGTGTTGTACTGAGAGGAATGCATTTCTGGGATACAATACGTCCTGCTTGATAGATGAACACACCTCCACCAACTCGAGGGCCGGACTTAGTCTCCCTAAGGCCTCCGTCTAAATATGCTGCTAGGTCCTGAAAAGGTATACCAGTGGGAAGAGGATGTGGGCATCTAGTAACTCGCTTGATGCTGGCATGCCAATTTTATTTCACGGACCAGGGAGGATGTATGAGAGGATCTATATTTTCTGTCTTTGGGAGGTTTAAAACTGTTGTAACTCGGTTATGAGCAGATATAGAATTGTGAATAAGCTAGGGATAACAGAGAAGTACAGAAGATGATACTCAGAGACTGAGGATATGAATAACTTAATTAGTGTGATCAATGATACTCCTAAGGTAGTCAGGACTAATACATATACATATTACATTTTCAGGATAGTCTATCATATAACCAGAATGTCTAATAGCCTAACATCTTATCCTGTCCCATTATGCTACCATGTCCTATAATGCTACCATGTTGTACTAGTAGCACTAGGCTCTTAGTGATGATCGTAATAGTGGCTGTGCAGGGCTATGTAATCCCTGTACGCTGTTCTAGGACTAGTACATGAATATGCCATATCCCTGTAGATAGACAAGGGTATGCGCATAGCGGGTCTGACATTCATATCACAACAAAAACCCAACCTGAAAAGCGGGAGACACGTCTCTCATGTGATTGCACCCAATACATGCGACGGCAAAGTCAATGTCTTGGATCCAAGCGGTGGGTGCGCAAAGCAGCTAGGCGTGATCTTGAATCTAGCTCGATTTCTGGAGGGGATAAGCCAGACTCGCAATAGAGGGCAGGGACAGGAGTTGTCCAGAAGACAGGTAAGATTTGTTACGGTTTGTAAGTATGCGTCTTCCAAGAAGGCATGGATATTCACTTGTGAGCAAGGCTTAGGGACTTGATTATGTAATTAATGTACGGCGTTAGTGGCTTGGCATGAAAACTCTTTCTTAGTTCATAGAAATCATAGAGATAGAACACACAATACAGATCACAAGTTATGATCTGACAATTCTTACCACTAATGCCCATAATCCCATTCAATATATCCCAAATAGTTATGAGTGTGAGGGTCAGGACCCTTGCTAATGACTCGGGCTCTTGCCCTTGAATAATTATCTTACTGTCTATGCTGCGTTGGATGACATGGATCAGGATGTTGTGGCGCAAGGAGTTCTCGCTTACATTAGGTAACAATTTCTAAGCGCTAGCCATCATTACAATGATCCTCGTCTAAATAATGATCATCGCTTACTTACCCAATTTGAATGATAGCTATGTCCGCGTATATTGGGGAATATTAAGAAAGCTTCCAGAAAGTTCTAAAACGGTTTGTTGGCATCCTAAGGCGTGGAGATTATTCTAGCATCTTCTATGGGTTATTGCAAGTTCTAATTCTATGGCGTTCGGAAGGCTTCGGGGGTGATAGATTGGGATAACTATTTAAACCTGCGCTCTTCTCTTGTAAAAAATCTAAATGCATATCTTAATTATTTAATTTACAATTTTAGAACCTCACTTTTGAGCTATTTGAGTTGAGCCTCTTACAATGAGTCCAGCTGCCCTAGAAAGAATCTCTCAATCAACTTCTTCTGTCCATGCTCAACCCCAGAGCTCAATCTATCTGCGAACCTACGCAATAGACCCAAGCATCAATTATCAGTTGACTGCAAATCTACGCTTTCAACTCTCATTTTCGAATCTCTTAATCAATTCCATCTTTACTTCCTGTCTGCGAGCTTATGCGACAGATTGAAACTTCATCCAAATCATATCTGGACTGCAAATCTACGCTGTCTCGTCTCAATCGCCAATCTACGCTAGTCGAAGCTATCTGTAATGACTATATCTCACTCGCCCCTAAATATTACTTATCTATTTCAACATGTTCTCCGACTCGGATCCAATGGTAACTTGCATCACAGTTGTCCTCGACAAATCAAGTGATTGGTTTAACTGGTTATTCATATGAAGAGACTCATGTCTTTGACATGATCTATGTGTAAGAGGCGTGGCTAGGTGTGATCAAGAACCCTTGGACGTGAACTGTAAGCTATGGACTGTTGGCGTAGACTGTGGCTGTGGACTACGGGCAAGGACTATGAACTCGGTGAACAAGACAATAACAATAGCTATGAATCTAGACAATGACAATGACTGTGAATCAAGACAAGATTATATTGAACAACGGTAGATAACAAGACTCAGGTCTGAAGAGCATCTAGAGACAGAGGGAAAGCCACTATTTATACACAAGCCTAACTCCATCTCTACAAGGGCCATCTGGCCGACAACCAGGCCATCTTAGAATTACATAGAATATTAAAGAATGCTGTAGAAGCCCATCAACCATTACAAGAGAGAGAATAGTATGGAAACCTATAGAGCCCTAACCCAAAATCCCTAGTGTTCAGACGGAAGTACAGAAGATTCTAGAACACTAGACCTCCATTAGCGACAACACGTGAATTGATTATTATTCACGTGACAGCATTAAGTATGCGCTAATCCTGACACATGATATCACCTGATATTACCTAATATCAGTGCCGCAATGAATCATGGCCTATTCCTGACACTATGGCAGTATGTCAACCCAGAAACGCCAAAAGAATCTTTACCCGTTCTTTCCAAACCCTTGGAGCCACAGATGAGCTCATACAAAGCTGGTGCTACCTCCCTGGCAGATTTTGAAGATAGACAAAGGGACTCATTTCGTTGGGACTATGACCAGTATGAACGGAAACTGTCAATATATCAAAAACATTCTCAAGCGCTTGCCGAGTTCAACCTAGAAATTAGACGAACCATTTCAAAAAATCAATTATATCTCATTCAAGATTGCTGTCACGGTCCCTATCAGCACCGTGTAATTTCCTTTTGTTCATAAATTAGGTTTTGTTTTGTTAAATTAATATTATTATTATGATATATTATTCGACCTTATAAGATTGTCTGAGCATTGTTAAGGTTTTTTGAGTTCTGTTGTGTTGTGTTTGCTTTTGGGTTACAGAATTTTCTGGGGAAGGAATTTGGGAATTTGGGCTTTCAATGATGCGAGTTCCTAGATCTGTGTATACATAGATTGTGCTGCGCATGACTAGAAATTTGTGCGACGTCTTATTAATATTTACTCTACCTCGATTAGTAATCAGACACTTATCCACATTTACTAAATTCTTGCCTTAACCCTACCAACACCCCGTGACATTAGGTCGCACCAATTATTACCAATTATCAATTCCTCCAACCATGTCACAAAATGTCTTCGCCACATATGAGGAATTTATCGAACATATCAATCAGGTTGATGAGGAAGCTCGAGGCTCCCTTATGAAACATCTATTTGATCAAGTAGTGCAGCTTCAAGCTGATAAAAAAAATTATATCTGACCAATTATCATCATGCCGCAGGCAGATATTGGAGTTAAATATCTTAAACACAAAATTTCGAGAAGTATCTGACGCCCAGCGAGCATCTGCCGAACATCTTCAGGCATCTGCGGTGAGTAGTTATAAACTTTCCGAATCTGAACCTCGGGTTGGAGAACTTTTATCTGGGAATCTAGACTCAACCAACCCGTACCTGCACACAGGTTGGGGTAAATCCGAACCTTTCCGAATTGACGACAGATTCACTGGTGAAGACAGGACGCTATATCCGTCTTTCCAGCGACAAGTTCGGATAGCACTGGCTCGAAATAGGGACAGGTATTTGTCACTCCAGTCTCAAATAATATTGATATACCAGAATCTAGGACCTGCGCCTAAGTCCTTCTTGGACCGATACCTCTCCGACAATGGGGACTTCAAATTCGAGTCCCTTGATGCCGTCTGGGAAGTCCTAAATATCAGCTACAAAAACGTCTATGAAGAAGAAGAAGCACGCGACGCCTTGAATATCCTAGAGCAGGGCAACAGGTCTTTTGGATCGTTCTTGGCAGAATTTCAGCGACTTTATAATTTGTCTGGTATAACTGACGAAAAGTATTTAATTTCTTTGATGAGAACTGGTGTCTCTGATGAATTAAGGGCTAGGATAAGCCAACAACAAGACATCCATAAGAATTATACTTTCAATGAATATGTATAATTATGCAAGGACTGCGTCGTCAGGTTAAATCTTGAGAAATTGGTAGGCCCAAGTCTCAAAATCTGACCACACCATTAACTAATCTGACCCCTTGGGGAACTCATCCGGCCCCTCCACGACCGACGGTCAAGTTACCAGTTGTGCCTAGCGGTACAAATATGGTACCGTTGGGGGGGGGATCCCATGGTCTTGGACCAATCCGACATGTCGCACATAGGCCCTGATGGGCATATAACCCCGGAGGAAAGACAGCGTCGTTTCCGTTCAAAACTATGTATGCGATGTGGTAGACCAGGCCATAGGGCCAAAAATTGTAGAATTAAGGGAAAGGGCGCGCAGAAAGCTGTCCGGGAACTATACTTGGATGACGAAGAAATTAACGGAGATCGCTCAGGGGAGGGTTCTTTGTCTTTAAACTCTTGAACCGTTGTTACAGCCGCAACAATGGTTATAAAAATCTGTATCTAAAATCTGACCTTTTTATTTCGAAATTATCCAATGAACATTTCCAAAATTCTAAAGCCTTAGTTTTACCTTGTTCCCTCGTTGGAAATAACGTGAATATCGAAACTCACGCCTTCATTGACTCTGGAGGAAATGATTTTGGATTCATAGATACAGCATTTGCGCAACAGAACCAACTACTATTGACCCTATTATCTGTACCCCGCGTGCTTCGAGTAGTCGATGGTAGGAAATCATCATCTGGCATGGTAACCCACACGGTTACGGCAACATTGGTAATTAGGGACCACCAGGAAGTTGCAAAGTTATTTGTAACTAAATTGGGCCAGTACCTGCTAATCCTAGGTTACGGTTGGCTATCTCGTCATAATCCATCCATCAATTGGTCAAGCAACCTTGTTCGCTTTGACTCTCCCTACTGCCTCGATACATGTCGTAAAACGAGGTTGCATACACTCTCAGTCAATACACTCGACCAGGCTCTCATGGCCGAAGAATCTCTGGAACTTCTGGGTAAGCTCCCTCACTGGCTTCATCACCAACTTCCTACCTTCTCTAAATTAGACTCCCGAACTCTGCCCCCTCACCGACCCACTGTTTTACTAGGTATATGATGGGGTACGTACAATTGCGCAGAGTTACTAAAGGGATTCAGATGCTTGAGTAGAGCAGGCAATTGCGCGTATGGCAGGAATGTAAGATTGAATTAAAAGATGATAAGAATGATAATAAAATATTTACAATGTGGCAGACTTCAGCCTATTTATACCAAGAATATGTCTGTGTGTGACCAGATCAAATGCAGCAAACACAGATATTCTTTGTGTGCCGAACATCGCTTAACTTATCCAAACACTCCAGCCCGACTGCAGCCGCATCGGCTCTTCCGTGACCCCAGCGTACTCTGCCGTGTACCGCTCCGTCTAAGCTCCTGCTGCCGGAACGAGCACGTTCACCGAAGCTCGGCATAACACCCACTGATCACAGAATTATTCTTAAAAAAGGTGCTCAACCTCCGTTGGGTAGGTTGTATGGTATGTCACGGGAGGAGCTGGTAGCTCTCCAGGAATGGCTTCAAGATAACCTCTCGAAAGGTTTCATTTGCCCCAGTTCATCTTCGGCTGCATCTCCTGTCTTATTCGTCAAAAAATCCGATGGAAGACTCCGTCTTTGTATGGACTACCGGGCTTTGAATGCCGTTACTGTAAAAAATCGCTACCCAATACCCCTTATTTCCGAAACCCTGGACAGACTCTCTAAAGCCAAATATTTTGCCAAACTTGACGTGATATCAGCGTTTAACCGTATCCGGATTGCGAAAGAAGATGAATAGAAGACCGCCTTCCCTACCCGATATAGTCTTTTCGAATCCCTTGTTATGCCATTTGGTCTGACTAATGCTCCAAGTACATTCCAAAGCTATATCAACAACACGCTTCAGGAATACCTTGACAATTTCTGTACGGCGTACCTAGACGACGTACTAGTATACAGTGCATCAGAAGAGGAGCACCGCCATCATGTCAATCTTGTTTTGAAGAAACTCCGGGAAGCTGGACTCCAACTTGACATCAACAAGTGTGAAAGGGCAGTCACGGGCAGATAAAGACAAAAGAGTAAGTGGCCGAATACTGTAAATATTCTAAGTGAGGACTAAATAATTCTAACGTCTGAGGATACTTATTATTGGATTAAAACTAGCCCCCATTTACTGTATTTTACCAACTGTAGATACCCTGTATATAAAAAGGGGAATCTACATGGGAAATACAGGGACTTGCTTCAGAACGGTTCTACCCTTGTTCTACCAAGATCTAAGGATCGGCGTAGCCCGTAACATTATCTCCTCTCTTTCAGAAGGTTTATGCATTCAAAGATTTTCGTCGTTTTCCAGTCTTTCCAGTACGTGCACCGACATCCTCTCCCACATTGTCCCCAGGCCCGTATGTCAATTCAAACTTATCCAGGGCTTCCGTTTCTTCTAGATTTTTTCGTGGTTCCCAGTTTGGTTCTTCAAATTGTTTCCATTTAACCAGCACTTCTCTCCGAAAGCCTCGACCTCGGCGTCTCCTTTCCGCTCTTAATATTTTTTCAACAAACTGTTCCTGCTCTCCCTCTGTAGTGATAAAGGGGGGTGGCTGTTTATCCCTTAATTTTTGAGAAGGTAGTGGGTTGTTGGGGTCTCTTTTTAATAGGTCAATATGAAATCTAGGCCAGATACTTGAAGGCACATCGAGTTCTACTACATGGGGAGATATGACTTTCGTAACCCGATATTTTGCGTTGACCCATGATAATTTTTTGGAGACCTGAGGAGTTTCAATGTTTTTGAGGGATAACCAAACATGATCTCCCACTTTGAATTTATCCTGTGGCTGTCGTTTTTTGTTGGCATAAAATTCCATACGTTGTTGGGCTAGAGCCATTGCAGCTTAGGCGTATACTTGTGCACTTGTTAGCCGAGCTACAAATTCCTGGGCCTTTTTGGCAGGATCCGAGAGTCTCTTGACAGGGGGTTGTACTTGGTTAATAGGTTCTGCGTGATAACCATGCGTCAAGAAAAATGGACTTAAACCAATGCTAGTGTTCCTATTGTTTAAAGCCAACATTGCTGAGGGGAGCATGGATGGCCATTCGTACTGCGCATACGAAATGAAAGCTCTTAGATATGCTAAAACTTCTTGATTCATTCTTTCTGTGCTCCCATCTGTTTGAGGGTGGAAAGCTGTAGAAAGGCGCTGTTCTATTCCTACTAACTTGCAAAGATGGGTCTAAAATCTCCTACCCAATTAGAGCCGCGATCTGATGTCAAATAAAGAGGGAAGCCATGAAAACGATAGTGACAGGTGACGAATCTATTGGCGCAATCCTCAGCCGACATTGAATTCATTGCTTCAAGCGTACAACTTTTTAGCAATCTATCAGTTATTACCATTAGAAAGCGAGGATCAACTTTTAATTTAGCTGGAAATATTCGCTCCCCATTTTTTAAGGCCTTATACATTTCTTCAAAGTCTTTATCTTCAGCACAACCTCTATCCCACAACAGTTGGAGCTCTGGCTCGTGAAATATCTCCAAACCACGAGGTATATTCCCGGAGATATTTTCTGGGAGGGTTGACGTACAGTTGAGAGTTGTTCTTGCAAATTCCATCCGACGTGGCTCATCTATTTTCCAGGCATCCTTAATTAGTTGTATGTGTCGACTACTCAAACGTTCATCGTCCTCGTGCTGTGGCATGTCCTGTTCTCGTCCTGAGAGAGCGTCTGGTCTTGCTGAATTTTTACCCGACCTAAAGTTTAGACGAAAGTTAAATTGGGAGAGTGTATGGCTCCATCGTACCTGACGCTCAGACAATTTTCTGCTGGTCATGAAGTATCGAAGGTTTTTGTGATCTGATAGAACCGTAAAAGGAAATCTTAGCCCTACTAGCTCACCTCTCCATTGTTCTAGAGCTGTTACTACAGCAAACAGTTCTTTATCATGAACTTCGTAGTTACATTCTGCGGGGGTTAACTTCCTTGAGAAGTATGCAACGGGCTGGAGGATCTTTCTATGGTCGTATTGTGAGAGGCAGGCTCCCATAACGTATCCAGAACAATCAGCTTCAACCACTGTCTCGCTCTCCGAATCATATAGGGCCAAAACCGGTGCCGTGATGAAGAGTTCTTTTAAATTCTCGAATGCTCTTTGGTGTTCGTCACACCATAAATACGCCTGGTCCTTTTTTGTAAGTTCCAACAATGGTTGCATAATTTCGCTGAAGCTAGGAATGAACTCTCTGTAAAAGTTTGCGAAAACAAGGAAGCTCCGAACACCTTTTACTGTATTAGGGGCTTCCCAAGATCTAATGGCTTCTACTTTATCAGGGTCCACCTTAATTCCATCACCCAAGCTTATGATAAAGCATAAGTACTTAGTTTGTTTAACGGCAAAATCGCACTTCTTAGGGTCCAGTTTTAGTCCAGCTTTATTGAGACGCTGGAAAACTGCGTCAACCTTTTCCCAATGGTCGTCTAGAGACCCAGATGTATAAATTAGAATATTGTCAAAATATGCCGTGCAAAAAATCTCAAGGTATTTGCCTAATGTTTCATTGATATACCTTTGAAATGCTGCTGGTGCCCCTTGAAGCCCAAACGGGGTGACTAACCATTCAAATGATCCAAATCTTGTACGAAACGCTGTTTTCTCTTCGTCCCCTTCCCTGACTCTCAGCTTGTGGAAGGCAGCCCGTACATCAACTTTAGTAACCCATGTTGATTTTGATATTGACCTCAGAGTCTCTCTTATCAGTGGTAATGGATATCTATCCTTCTCTGTTATTGCATTTAGAGCTCGGTAATCCAAACAAAACCTGAGCCCGCCATCAGGTTTTTTGATGAACAGCACAGGTGCGCCTCCTGGAGAACTACTGGCTCTGATCCAGCCTTTATCAAGATGGTCTGTTAACGTTTTTCTCAAGACTAAAAGTTCATCTCTCGACATGCTGTATAACGGTCCCCATGGTATTGACTTCTCCCTGCCTTTGTCATCTTTTTCGAGGCATATTTTCAGATCTGACGGTCAATGCGGTGGCAAGGTACTATCTTTGTCCTCAATGAAAAGCTGGGCCTAATTCTTTATTTCATCTGGAAGACTTTTGCGAATTTCATCTAGCGAATCATGACTTGGGACTTGAAGAGCTTTATTTAAGTCTTCAATGCTGATGGCGAAGATCTGAGCACCGGCCTCGCCGCCTGCGGATTTAACAAGCGAGAGGAAGATTGTTGCCATCATTTTTCTGGCGGCAGCCACGTGCTGTATCTTATTCTTGACATCCGGAGGAGCCTTGCCCTTAAACCAGCCCTTTTCTCTAACCAAGAGGCTGTTAGGATTTGAACTGAAACGGATAGCTCTCTCCTTTGAGAGATAAACAACGTTATTGTACTCCATCCATGGCTTTCCCAGAATCGTATCATAGGTTAAGTCTTGGATGATATATCCATAGACCCTTTCTTGTCTTCCATCTATATCAAAATCAGCATACGTAATTTCATCTATCGTTCTCTCCCTTCCATCATTTTCTGCTAACTGAAGGGTACGTTTGATTATTAAAATGCGCGGGAGGTTTTTTTCCTTAACAAGTTTATTTGAAAAAGCTGCATAGCACAGACATCCGGTATCAATTAAAGATTGTACAAAAAAACTAGAATTTAAGAAACAATCAATTATAAAAGGAGTACTGTTCATTCTCTTGATGGCCTTTTTTATTTCACTTTTAAAGGAATTCTCCCTGCCTTGAGCGCGACGTTGCTCAAGGCCTAATCTTCCCCCGAGAACTCATTATCATTTCCATTATCAATTTCATTTGACTCCGACTACGATTCTGGTTCATAAACCCTAATTGCCTTCCCCGACAAAATTCTAGGTGATTTGGAAGCTGCTGAGCCGTTGACGTATGAGACTGTGGTTGATCTCTTTGCCGGTCGGAATTCAGAACAAGCACGTGATTTATGTCCCTTCTTTTCATATTGAGTAAATTTTCCCTTATTAATAAGCCGTGCAAATTCTTCCTGGGTTCTCCATTTGGCCCTCAGTTTTGTATTTTCTCCAGCGTCGGGATTAACATTTCACGCGTTAATCGCAGCCTGTAAAACCTTCATGGCATTAACTACCCCCATCTTAGTATCTCTGTCTGCATCGACATTTGATGTCTGAATCTGATTTTCGAATGTCGGAGAGAATAGCGATCCATTCTGCGGTAAGTACTAAGTCTTTTTACCAGAACAGCCCTTAGGCTGATATGAAGGAAGACTTTCCAAACGTCCAGCTATTTTACTTACTTTAGTTACCCATTTTCGATAATCATCATCGGGTAAATCCTTGAACACAAGATATTGCTGGAGAGCGACGTTTATCCCTATACTTAAGTTCCAGATCTTATTACTGTCTGACATGTCTCCACCACATTGAGAAAGCTTGAATTCGAAATCCTGGAGGTAATCAGCAAAAGACTGATTAGGCCCCATCCTCATTCGCGAAAGCAGATTGCCAGCCCTTTGACGAGCCAACTTATCCTCAAATTGGTCTTTCAGATGGTTTAAAAACAACCTCCAATCGTAATCTCCTTTAGGCCCTCCTGTCTCAAACCAATGAGATATTCGGAGCTTTTTGTCATCAGGAACGGAGTCCAAAATTCCTAAACACACAGCTCTATCCGAGCCTAGCAGATGTCTATCTTCCTCGATTTTTACTTTCAACCGAACGAGGTATGATCTTAAAGTGGTTATGGAACCATCCCATGTAGGCCACTTATTGGCTTTCTTGGTAGGAGTAAGGTTCAACTAGGAGGGTTTCGGAATGAATGTTGTGCGCTGGGTTGCAATGGAGGGCTGTTGAGCAGGGAGGTTTTGGCTCAGGAATTCCGAGGCAAATCGATTATAGAGCGCTTCGTATTGCGCAGAAGAGAGGTGAGAAAATGTACTTTCCCCAGCATTAGTGTGGGGTTGGCTCTGTTGCTCTTCGGGTACTGATGGCCCGCCTAGTTGCTTGTGAGCCGCAGGGACAAATTCTCTGACGTTGGACCCAGGCGCCTGTACTTGCTCCGACATTGTATAACATTCTTGTGAGACGAAAGAGTCTTCTTTGTCGGAGGACTTCGGTTCTGAATCTGGTACGCGGAAGTTCATAAAAGACGTTAAATCTTCTCTTACAATCTCGGTTGAGATTAGTGAAGTTATTATAACAAAACTTGATAGGTGTAGATTCGAGAGACTTAGAATATATGTGAAAGGGCAGTCACAGGCAGATAAAGACAAAAGAGTAAGTGGCCGAATACTGTAAATATTCTAAGTGAGGACTAAATAATTCTAATGTCTGAGGATACTTATTATTGGATTAAAACTAGCCCCCTTTTAATGTATTTTACCAACTGTAGATACCCTGTATATAAAAAGGGGAATCTACATGGGAAATACAGGGACTTGCTTCAGAACGGTTCTACCCTTGTTCTACCAAGATCTAAGGATTGGCGTAGCCCGTAACAACAAGTGTAAATTCGAAGCCTTCGAAGTCAAATATCTTGGCTTAATAATCTCAAGAAAGGGAATCGAAATGGATCCTCAGAAAATTAAATGCGTCAAGTCCTGGAAGACTCCATCTTGTATTAAGGATATCTAGGCCTTTCTAGGATTTGCAAATTTTTATTGACGCTTCATCAAATCCTTCTCCCAAATTGCCGTCCCACTGACTGAACTAACAAAAAAGGAGGTCCCTTGGCTATGGTCACAAAAATATAATGATGCTTTCTTGTCTCTAAAAAGTTCTTTTATTCGGGCTCCTATTCTCCAACATTTTGACCCCAATCGCCGATGTTATGTCGAGGTCGATTCCAGCGATTGGGCCCACGGCAGCATTTTATCCCAGTATGACGACAATAATATACTTTATCCGATTGCATACTTCTCGGGACGGCTAAGCCCGGCTCAAATCAACTACGAGATTTATGACAAAGAACTTCTGGCCGTTGTAACAGCATTTGAACACTGGCGTCCCGAACTGCAAGGAACAATTGAACCCATATATGTCATTTCCGACCACAAGAATCTAGAATACTTCATGACAGCCAAAACACTGAATAGAAGGCAAGCACGGTGGTCAGAATTTCTCTCAAGATTTAATTTCGTGATCTCCCACCACCCAGGAAAATTAGGAGCAAAACCCGACGCACTTACTCGCCAATCAGAAGATCTTCCGTCGGGACAAGAAGATGAGCGTATCCGCCAGCAGTGTCAAATTGTTCTCAAACCCCACAACCTCGATCCAGAAATTGTTCAACGTGTGGGATCATCTCTTAACCTAGCTTCCATGCCCCTCGATACCCCTACAATTTCAGAAATGATCGAGAACCTGATTACTCAAGGTTATCAGGAAGACACGGCGCTTTAACATCATATTCGAACCCTCAAAGGGCCTGGCCCATACCACTCAAAACATCTTGACCTATCCCGCTGTAGTATCAGGGGTGAGCGCCTTTACTTTGGCAATCTTATATACATTCCTGATCTCGCAGAACTTAAGCTCATGTTGATTAAGAATTGTCACGACAACCCTAGTGGGGGACATCATGGCTGCAACAAAGTGTTCACGGAACTTACTCGGGACTATTGGTGGCCTAGTATGCTGCAAACAATCACGCAATATACTAACAACTGTCATATTTGTAAACAAATAACCCCGTCTTGTTTGAAATACCAGGGATTACTTAAACAACTTCCAGTACCTGAGCGCCGCTGGCGCGACTTCTCTGTGGACTTTATCGGACCATTACCTGAATCAGAGGGCTATGACTGCATCATGGTTGTCTGCTGTAGACTTACTAAGGCCCGACACTTTATTCCCTGTAATACTACTATTGATGCGGCCGGCATGGCCAAGCTGTTTTACCATCACATCAGGAAACACCATGGATTCCCTAAATCAATTGTCTCAGACAGGGAGCCACAATTTGTTGCAAAATTCTAGAATGCAATTTGCGAGCGAACAGATACCAAAATATTGTTGTCCACTGCTTGGCATCCGGTAACTGATGGCCAAACAGAACGGTTCAATGGTATTTTGGAATGCTACCTTCGTGCTTATTGTAACTATCAGCAAGATGATTGGGTACAATGGTTATCCTCAGCAGAATTTAACTCAAATAACTCAGAATCTGAAACCACGAAGGTTACCCCATTCTTCGCCAATTCGGCCCAACATCCCAGGACGGCGATAACCCCCCCCCCGCGACCAAAATCCACCATGCTTATCCGAATATCTCAATGCGCAACAAGATCTTTCCAATCCTTTTGTCAAGCAAATGAACGATCTGAATGAGTTCCTTTGCAAAAACATGAAGGTTTCTCAGGCCTTTTACAAAAAACATGCAAATCGGAATCGGTCTATCCCCCCGGCTTACAAAGTCGGAGATCTAGTGTTCGTTATAGCCAAGAATATTCGAACTAAAAGACCATGTAAAAAATTGGATTTGAAAAATCTAGGTCCGTTCACGGTGACTAAAGTAGTTAGCAGTCATAGTTATCAATTACAGCTGCCTGACGATCTGAAATCTGTTCACCCTGTATTTCACACTAGTCTTCTTTGTCCAGACCCAAACAACCCGATTCCAGGCCAGACTAATGATCCGAACCCTCCTGTGGAAATTGACCACTACGGCGAAGATTTGTATGAAGTCGACGCTATTGTGGGATCGAGGCGTCTCAAGTATTGTGGTTTTGAATACAGGGTCAAGTACACTGGCTAATTTGAAACCTCCTGGCAACCCTTATCAGATATCGTCAGCGGAAATCTCACCAAATCTCTCGAAGCCTATCACAAAAAGTTCCCACGTCGCGTTAAGCCTACAGCAAGGGAACTGGAGAGTGTCACAGAAGCTGCGCGAGTCAACTTCATCAATAATCTAGCTGGCGATCTACTCTAGGGCTGATGAGACCTCAGCCTTCAGAAGGGGGAGCTACTGTCACGGTCCCTATCAGCACCGTGTAATTTCCTTTTGTTAATAAATTAGGTTTTGTTTTGTTAAATTAATATTATTATTATGATATATTATTCGACCTTATAAGATCGTCTGAGCATTGTTAAGGTTTTCGGAGTTCTGTTGTGTTGTGTTTGCTTTTGGGTTACAGAATTCTCCAGGGTAGGAATTCGGGAATTTGGGCTTTCAATAATGCGAGTTCCTAGATCTGTGTATACATAGGTTGTGCTGCGCATGACTAGAAATTTGTGCGACGTCTTATTAATATTTACTCTACCTCGATTAGCAATCAGACACTTATCCACATTTACTAAATTCTCGCCTTAAACCTTCCAACACCCCGTGACAATTGCAACACACTGTACGAGAGACTAGTAAAGCTGAGAAAACATCTAGCTCCTGATGCTTCTACGCGACATTATGAAATTACGTTCAAGTACAATTCCCTTAAAACGGCTCCAGCAACATTGAGTAAACTTGAAGAATGGTTTTCTAGTTAGACCAATATTACTTCAATAGGAAAGTCTCTGAATCTGCCTGAAACAGACGGAATTCGACCACAGGAAGATTTCCTTGTTGCATGCAAAGCCCTTGATTCAGAATATGCTACAACGTGTCTCCGCAATCTCTACAGAGCTGAGAACGCTGGTACCACAAACGCCCTTCCGTCTTTGGACGACTATGTTGCAGAATTCATAGCATTCTTGCGACGTAACAAGCTTGAAACGTCAAAACTCTCTGTCGCTGCTGCCGGTCTTAAATTGGCAAGTCCAGCCAAAAAGAAGTCAACTGGTGTCAGCAATAAGCAACGTAACGGTAAGCCTATACCGGAGTGTATCTGTGGCTCGAGGCATTGGTACGCAGACTGATTTATAATCAATGAGGATTACCCCAAACGTCTGCAAGACTTTTCTCCAGCCCCTGAAGTCCTACAGAAAGTTGAACAAGCTCGTAGGGATCCAAAGGTTGAAGGGAGGATTTCTTCTGCACTCCGAAAGTGGGGTAAGTGAAATCAGGTATCAGAAGCGCTTTAGATAGATGATGGCCTCCCACCATCTAATCTTGATACATGCGCCATGTGTGTTGGTAGTGCCGTTGATGAGTCTGTAAACTCTACCTATAGTTTTCGTACAAATACAAACAATTCAAACTACTTATCTGTAGATGATGACGTCGAGGCAACAGGAATTCTTGCAACAGTAGCCCTCAAAAATAACCAGCCCAATGAACTACTTACCAGATGGATAGTTGATCCGGGATCTAATACTCATGTCATAAACAGTAAAGCCTGGAAAGGATGGAAAAGAGAACGTGAAAATACCGAACAACGGACTATCAACGCAGGCAATAGTTCTATCTTGATCACTGCCTGGGTAAGTGTCGAATTAGTCGCACAAACGTCAACATGGCTCAAAACATTGCGTTTGACTCATTTTGCTTACGTCAAAGAATTTCTCACAAGTGTCATTGGTCTCGCGCGCTGTAGAAAAGAAGCTATTCACTTTGATTCTGGTCGAGATGTGCTCTACAGGCATCAAACTACTAACATTATAGCCCAGTTGCAGTATAACGGCGGACATTGGCTTATAGATGCTGATCCGTCTCGTAGACCTTTTTGAACAGACATAAAAGAGCCACTAAGCAGTTTCGGTGCTTCATACCGACCATCTTATGGCCAAAAGCCTACAAATACCATTAATCAGCAACTTGCATATCAGATTTGGGGACACCCCAGTAAGAAGGCTGTAGATAATCTAGAAGGAAATGTCGACGGTATTTCATTAACCAAAGCAGAACTCCAAGAATGTTTTTGTCAAATATGCACAGAAGCAAAACTGACAAGAATCATTTTGCGAAGTCTGGCACAAGATAAAGCAACTGAGCCATTTTATTGGATCAGTATTGACCTTGCATACATTGTTCCACTATCAGAACAATGCTGGAATGGCAACAGATACATGCTCCACGCCGTTGATGAATACACTAAGTGACATGAAATCTCTACTATCCGCAAAAAATCTAGACCATTACTCATGCGTTGGGTCAAGTCTGTGATTAGAAAAATAAGTCGTATTTTTGACGCAGACGTTTGCTTTATTCAATCTGATAACGAGCAAGGCTTTGGAAACGACTTAGTCGATTTGTGTGCTGAACTAGGAATCATCCTCGAGACTACTGCTACTTACACGCCTGAGCAAAACGGTCTTGCTGAGCGTGCTGGAGGAATACTAACATTAAGAGCTCTCGCTATACAAATTCAAGGAAATCTTCCAAAATTCCTAGCAAATTAGGTTTACAAAACGGCAGCATATGTACTCAATCGCACTCCGACAGAATCACTTAGCTGGAAAACTCCATTTGAAATGGTCTGGCATAAAAAGCCTCTTGTTGCCCACATGCATTCCATTGGGTGCCTTGCTTATGCCCTCATAAGCAAATTGGTAATGGTGACAAAACTGAGTCTCGTGCACTCATAGGGCATCTTGTTGGTTACCAGGGCACAAATATCTTTCGAGTTTGGCTGCCTACTAGTGACGAGGTACTCGTGACACGTGATGTTGTATTTGACTATGATGTCTTTTACAACGACGCGGAAACATACGCAACAAGATCAACAGTTGAACGTGTTGTTGAACTGCTCGAATATCCAGAAACACTAGTAATTGACGTTGCTGTCGATCAACTTCTTACAAATCCTCAACGCAGAAATAGAAACCTCTTCTTAACGCCTGAAGATGACGCCATTGAATCAGAGGTTGGGGGTGTAAGCGCTAACGACACCCAGAAGTCTAAATATTTTAATACTTCTGAGGATAATGGACAACTGCTAACCTCAAGCCCTTCAGAAACTGACGACTCAATAGTACAGCAATCTCAACCTGTTCAAGCTCCCGAAGGATACTGCGCATATGGAGAGCCTGCCCCGAGAGAAATCAACCTCGACCCATTTGATACGAGTCTTATTGTAACAGGGAAGCGAAACCGAAAGCCACCACCAAATCCAAATGTTTTCGCCATTCAGTCTCACGTGATTACCCTGGGAACGAAACAGCTATCAGGTTATTTGCAATCATTCGTGACTGAAACATCAAAATCAAACCATTGTAACGAAATCCCTCGAATCCACCAAAATCAGCTTCTACCTCTGCCAAAGTATGTTAAAGCTCTTGACTCTCATATGTTTGGATAGCAATTTTGGTCAGCATTAAATAAGTAATGGAATTCACTCTGTGCGAAGGGTTGTTTTAAGGAAACTAGTAAGTCAAAGGCCAGGGCAGATGCTAAAATTTTACTGTTGATGAGGGTTTTCTCCTACAAAATTGGCGAAGATGGCTTTCTTGTATCATTTAAAGCGTGACTCGTTGTTCGAGGAGATTTGCAAGAACCCTTGGAAGATACTTACGCTGCCACGCTTGCAATTCGAAACTTTCGCGCACTTATTGCTGTAGCGAATTATCTCGACCTAGAATTAAAGCAGTATCATGTGCCAACTGCATTTCTCAATGCCAAGCTTAATCGTAAGCTGTATGTCCAGACTCCCGACGGTATTTGTAAAGTACTAGGGGAGATTCTAGAAGTTCTATTTGCCTTATACGGACTTAAGGAATCACCATTACTATGGTACAAAGAGCTTAAAAGTACATTAATCAAGCTAGGACTCAAAGTTGTTTCAGGCTTTCCATGTTTGTACAAAACTGAATGGCTCCTGTTTTTGTTTATGTTGATGATATTGTTATGGCATATAATGATACAAACAAGAACTTACACAAAAACTTTGAGCATCAAATAGTTCAGAAGTACAACCTAAAGATCATAGGTGACCTAGCTTGGTTTCTTGGTATACAGGTCATACGCTATCACCCTAACCAAAAAACATTGCTCATTCAAGATGCGTATTTCAAAAAAGTTTGTGCTCGCTTTGGTATCAAAAATATTGGCAAGTATCCAGAGGTTACTATCACAGAAAACAGGCTTCTTCAATCAATAGAAGAACCAGATAAAGCTCGCATTAAACTCTATCAGCAGCTTGTCGGCTCGCTGGTATATATCGCTGTATGGGATCGACCGGATGTTGCTCGGACTTATGTTCTATTCGCATGTCATCTCAAAAATCAAGGGCAATCCCATATCTCAAAGATCAAACATACCTGGCGTTATTTATTAGGCACTAAGAATCTCGCACTCGAGGCATCTGCTGCAGAAAAGCAATTAATTAAAAGTATTACAGATGATCCTACCTACAAGGATCCATTATTTTTCGGGTCTTCAGACGCATCCTATGCTGATGAACCAGAGACACGCAGAAGTTCTCAGGGTTACCTCTTCAAGTTTGGCGGTATGGCAATTGACTGGAAATTGACAGTGCAAAGAACGGTCACAAAATCAACAACTGAGTCAGAGCTAGTCTCTCTATCGCTAGCTGGCTCACAGATGCAGGAATGAATACGGATTTTTGACGGAATATCTTTGAAACTTGATTGTAAACCAACCATCTGGTGTGATAACCAGCAAACTGTCGGTATCACCACAAAATCTCAAGAAAGGCTACATACAAAGGTCAAGCATGTTGATATCCACCAGCTTTGGATTCGCCAAGAATTTGAATCCTCACGTCTGGACATCATATGGGTTCCAACAGATAAAATGCCTGCAAATGGCCTAAATAAAATCCTGCCCAAACATAAATTTAGGGAATTCATCAGACAGCTCGGCTTGGTAGAAATCAGCAACCGCCTGAAAGATATGAGAAGCGTTCAAATAGATGATTTCACTACTCTTTTTCTAAACCAATAATCGGTCAGCCATTATAGATGCTAAAATCCACGAGGCACTCCTCATCGATACTGGCTGGGGGGGGTTGTTATGGTTTGTGAGTATGCGTCTTCCAAGAAGGCATGGATATTCGCTTGTGAGCAAGGCTTAGGGACTTGATTATGTAATTAATGTACGGCGTTAGTGGCTTGGCATGAAAACTCTTTCTTAGTTCACGGAAATCATAGAGATAGAACACACAATACAGATCACAAGTTACGATCAGACAATTCTTACCACTGATGCCCATAATCCTATTCAATATATCCCCAATAAGATTGCTCTGATGCTTGTTAAAACAACTTTCTGGACAAGAGAGAGGTGTCCTTCCATATGGTTAGAGATAGTGCGAGTTGAGGCAGTGATCCTAAAGCAACCTGGCCACCATATCTCAGCTCCATAGTATGCAATTGGTAGCACACAAGCAGTCACGGCTTGCCGAAGGAGCCTTGGTGTGACGCCACGAGTAGTGTTACCTAGACTACGTCGGGCATTTTCAACTTTCAGAGCTTTGCAAATAACATTGCGGACATACCATTTAAAAGTCAGACTTTTATCAAAATAAACCCCGAGCCACCTTGTACAGGGGCGTAAAGCATTCTCGGATATGCGAAATTCTTCATAATTAACAGAAGGGTTGGATTTAGGGTCTTTATCGGCACGTCTCCTAAAGAAGTGTTGGATTTAGGGTCTTTATCGGCACGTCTCCTAAAGAAGTGTTGAAGTTCTGACTTTCCTGGGTCGAAAGTAATGCCCTCTTCTCGGCCACACGCTAGAGCTTCCTTTAAGGCGGCTGTCAGAAGATTACAATTATCTTGGAGGGAATTTCTCGTCTCAAGTAGTGCAATGCTACCAAAAAAAAATCGGCTTCCTTGGCTCGAGTTTCTGCAGCTTCAACACTTTTTATCAGCGAGTCATTAATTGATCCAGATGCGGTGGATACAGCGAATGGGTCAACTGAGGGCCCGTCCGGAAGCTCGTCGTATTCCAGAGTATTGCCCTGTGCGTGCAATATTTGGCTGGGCCAGGGTCATCTAAGTCTAGGTGTAAAGGATATGGAGAGAGAGTGGAAGACCTCTCAGCTTGTAGCTCCCACATTGGCGGAAGCGCCAATTTTTTTTTTTTTAAATCATTTTTGCGTATGCAGCCAGAGGCTATGACGCGAATGATTACAGAAGACATGTATGTGACGCAGTATGACTCAGTTTGACGTTTGGAACACTTATACTCAGATTTTATTTGCAGATACCACGACGAGAATAACGCCTTACAACATGTACCCTCGTCTATGAATACCCACCATAGGGAAGAGCGAGAAAAACCCATGGTTATCTGATCATGCTTTTGTCCTTCTACGAATACAGTATCACCGCGAGAGAAGTGGTGTGCGGGTCTTGCTGGATTGGAACCAGCTTTCTCCTGTCTCATGTGGGGCATGTGTCCAAGCTACCCAGACTCTACTTGGGAGAACAGCCTAGACAGTGTAACACTGCACCATCCGACCCTGAAAGCGCCGATTGCAAGGCGCGGTTTTTGATTGCTAGAGGCTTAACAATGGTGGGTAGTTTGTGCTTCGACTTCAGAAAGGTGAAAGAAGAGGACAATTTGTTTGCTGGGGTAGGATTCCTGGCTGGAGCCAGAGTGAATTAAAATAGAAGATGTAGAGCTGCAAGAATATGTGTGAATTCTTGTCTATAGCTGGCGAGATGTGGAGTTGCGATGAAGGTATAAACTTCGTAGAATATATCATATGGAATGATCAAAAGACGTATAATGAGTAGCCAAAATGTATTGAATTGATAATCTTGTTCTGTAGCATATTACAAGCGCATCAAAACTGGGTGAGAGCCGGATACGTCAGGATCTTGTGATGAAGTACAACAGCCTGCAACAGAAGCACGAGCGCGATGTGGCAACCTTTTAATTCTCACTGTATGGAGAAATAATGATAAAAATACCGGGCTGCTTGTTGTAAAGCTGCTCCCTTGCCACTACGAACTTACAGTGAGTCACACAATGTTTGAATAAGAATGCTACTGTGCATACATCTAACCATGACTCAAGAACAACGCATTAAAAATTGGTGATCCGAGATATGAATGAATTCCAAGTTGTCCCTTTACAATTGTGATATTTTTTTTAACTTTAGTAATCGAAAATGGGGCATTATGTGAGGTCTTAAGATTTCGGAGGTATTGAATCTTTTTGGGCGGGGGGACGAAGACGGCGTTTCTACCTGTACGTGGTGTCCCCTGCGAACCTGGAGTTTATGTTCAGAGCCAACAGAAACACGCATCACTCGGTCACGGAGGAAAATTCACCCAATTGAGTTTCCGGGGCGTACCCAGCTCCCGTTATAGTGGTGATGGATTAGACTAAGTTGGCCCTTTTTACCGAGATGAATTCTCACTGTTTACAGATATTCTGTATTTATGCTGTCTCCCAAGGAAAGAGCAACGCTACCTGAGCGCTGGTGGTGTCGGTATAAGGAGGATATCTGGACTATGGGATATTGGGGAGATGTAGATGGGGATAAGCACCTTGTGTGACTCTGGTGTCTAGGCCTCGTCTGGCTGGAGTTGCAGGTTTTTTGAGACTTTTTCCCGCGTACCGGTTTCCATGGCTGCTCTTTTTCAATTTTTTTGAGCAGAAGGTTCCTTAGAAAATAAGGTTGAATTCTACGGGTAATTACTGAGCTAAATGGCTACCCGTCATGGGTCAATGTATCAATGGTCTTAGGTTCGAGGTAAAAGGGGATAGGAGCACTGTAGGAGGTGTGGCCTGGGTCAGAGAGGAGCCCTAGTGTTACAATACTGTTGGATTCTACATAGCACAAATAAACACCACTACAAAAAAATATTGGAGTAGATGCTTAGCCATTAGCAAGTAAGTTATTCCTGGTTTGGCCATAAATCAAGCCAACTGTCCTAAACTGTAGGCATTGTCTGGCCTTGTGTTGTTAGACAGATAAATTGTTGATCCTACAATTTGTCTGTATAAACCTGCTTAATCTTCATCGACTAATTTGTCTTCTTCTGCTTCTTTCAAAATTATCCCCGCAGGTATTGGAAGATTGTTTGGATTGCAGTGTAACATTCCAATTCTCTCCAAGAGCTTTGTGGTGTAAACTGATTGATGAATGCGGATTGTCTGATTTGGACGGTCTCTTTTGATTTCGAAGCCAACAAAAAATTTTGCCTCATTCAGATCTTTGCCTTTCAACTTCCTTAGGACAGCTATTTTTATTTTATCCACATCTTTGCGTTGCCCCACTACTAGCATATTATCTGCAAAAACTATAATATAGACACCCCATCCAATGAAAAGATTTGGATCTGAATCACTGGATTTGAGGCCAAGAATTTCAAAGAAACGTTTGACCATCATGAACCAATCATGAGGTGCCTGCTTAATGTTGTGCCTAGGAGCATAGTGGACATGGCAAGGCTGCATAAGCAGCAGATGAGGTGACACCAACGAGGCTAGGATGAAGTGGTGGGACTAGTTAGGCGAGGTGTGAGTCCCACAAGTCTAGATGTTTGCATTGTTTGCTCTGTTAGCGCACGGATGATTCTGTCAGTATAAGTAGGCCTAGATTCGCCACTTTGTAACATATCATCTATATCATCATCTTTATATTACACAATATCAAGTACCTCTACTTCACGCATTTGTTTCCCATAAATCAATCTTAGCTGCCTTCACACAAGTATGTTCCCAATCATATTCCTGGTAAAACAGGTTATGAGCCCGGCGCTGTACTGTGCATGTAAGGACATATGCTAACGATATGTTTAGGAAATATTTACAAACATATCCTCAAGCACACACGATTCATCCAGGGTAATCTTGTCAGCAGGTGTCTTGATGACAAAAGGGAAGACTGGACTCCGGGCAAAACTAGCCAAGAATAACGTGATTGGACACGTGTTCCATAACTACCCAGGGATCCGACCAATCAACAAACCTGCCGACCCTATAGAGGGTAAGGCGCAAACGGACCCAGACTTTGAGATGGTCCTGCAAGCTCACCTGCGTGACTTGGAAGTCTGGACCCTTGGTGAGATATCCGCCAAGAACATAATTATTAACCGTCTTGAGAGTAGCATGTGCCCACGCACACACGATCATATGATGGCGAAAGAATTATATGACGGAATTGCCAATACTTGGAAGGAAACTGCGACGGCGCCATATGCGCTTGCATTGGAGACTTTCCTCCGAACAAGGTTTGGCTTGCACGCAGATGATTACATTAACAGGTTCCAGGCCAATTTGCAGAGCCTGAATGAAGCCGCGGATAATCTGCATGCCTCTACAGGCACAGAGTATTATGTGACAAAAGGACAGGCTGCAGCCATCTTTGTTTTGGGTACTAAGCATGTACCATGGTTAAGTACTTGGAGAGACTTAAGAGTATGTACGGATGAAAAATTGTACACTTCACTAGAGTCGATGATGTCAACTCTCCGAGTAGTCAATGGGCATAGGGCATTCCTACCCATTCACGGTAATCCATCTGATAATTCTAATCAAGCCATGGCAATGCATGTCAGCTACGGTAAAGAAGGACCTAATGATGACTGTAAGCGATGCAAGCATCGCCATAAAAACAGTCAATGTTTCAAACAGCATCCCGAGTTAGCTGTTGGCCCAGCAGGTGAAAGATGGTTAGCTCAGAGAGCATTAGGGAGAAGTGGAGGAAATGAAGGAAGAGTGAACACTGTGAACGGCAACGATACCAACAGTGATTCTGATATAGGGTTGAACGATGTAGTCATAGCTGCCACTGCAGCTGCTCATAATGAAACCATTGCTATTTATGATACTGGTGCTTCGCACTATTTTGTTCTGCGTGAATCTATGTTCAGTGAATTACTCACCAAAAGTAAACCCATCAAGTTTGATCAGGCTGTGGGAGATACAGTATTAACTCGACAAGGCACTGCACGTGTCACCATAGGTCAAGTCACATTTGAGTTACGGGATTCCCTCCACTCCCCCAGGTCATCATGCATAATCTTCTCTGCCGGAAGGTTACAAAGACTTGGAGGTATTGTACCCGACAAGAATATGACAACATTAATCAGGAAGAGACCTGACAATCAAGACATTGCCCTTGCAAGATTGACTCGGAAGATCAATGTTTACTACATTCTCTCAATCTCTCATTCCTTAAACTTAACCCACATCGCAGCCCCAGGCATTGCCAGAGTCCCCAAGACAACCTGCGCTCAACGTTGGCACCAGCGACTCGGCCACACAGGGCAAAAGATTTTGAAGAAAACTGCACAATGTTCCAAAGGCATGGAAGGCTTAGACACTGGTGAGTTAACAACCTGTGAGACCTGCCACCTTAGCAAAGCACAACGATACGTCTCACGTGAATCCAGACCAACGCCATTCGAGCCGCTCGATGAGGTATTTATTGACACTGTTGGAAAGCTAACAACAGCATGCAACGGCCATCAATATGCTGTTATTGTCACCGACGAAAAGTCACGCATGAGATGGGCTATCACTGTGTGCACCAAAGACCAGATTGCACCTGAACTCGTAAAATGGGCAGAACATCAACATCATCAATACAGTAAAAGAGTCCGCACCATTTTCAAAGACGGAGGTTCAGAATTCTCCTGCATAAAATCTTACTGTGACCAGCATGGGATCAGAACAGATGTCTCTGCCCCATACACACCAGAGCAAAATGGCGCTTCAGAAGCATCTAATAAAGTCATCCTAAGAAGAGCCAGATCCATGCTCATTGATGCCAAAATGCCCGCATGCTACTGGCCATGGGCTATCAAACGTGCTTGTTTTATCACTAATCGCCTGTACTGCTTACGTACCAAATCTGTACCATTGTTAAGCTTTCTTCAAGAACTAAAACAGCCCCATCCAAGCCAAGTCGATTTCACCAGTCTCCCTCGATTTGGATGTCGTGCATATAAGCTCATCGACCCAAAACCAGGAAAATTTTAGCCAAGAGCAAGTATGGGTTGGTTTGTAGGGTTTCAGAAAAACACCAACAAGAACTTTCTCAAATATTACTCTCATTGGACTCCAGTTCATGGCTGGAAATGGCTAGAAGGGGTCACACCCCACGCAACCTTTAATGAAGATATAGTTTTTGGTGACGAGCTGAACTCGACAGAACGGCAACATACAACCAGTTACTGGTCAAACCTCGACTCCATCTTCTCAGAGTCGCCCTCTCCTCAGCCGCCGCACCCAGCTTTTAGCAATAGCCCATCACCACGACCTGAAGAGCACAATACTAATACACCTGCATTTTATCAGACTCACCCAGACAGTCAGAGGGAGCATCATCCCTTCATACCTAATCACTCAATAATTAACATGCAATCAGAAGAGACACATGGCACAGCTCCATCCTCTCCAATCATAATCCCAGAATCAGAACCACATGATGTTCACACTGTGCCCAACTTGCCATCTTCAACTCTTACCCCTTCAAGTTCAAGGGATCTGCAAGTCCTATCACATAATCACGGCCTTGTCGATCAGAGGGAGATAACTAATGAGGAAAAATCAGACAAAGAAGCAGAACTGACCGAAGATGATCACTATGACCAAGTTATGACTGGCTGGGATCCAATACAACCAGTGGCCGGAGTCAAGCGTCCGCACTCACTAGAAAATGGCATGATCAGGTCACAACGCGGTAGAGCAGTCAAGCGTGTTGACTATTATCGACTACACCATGGCATGACTGCACAAGCATCAACGGATCCACAAACATGGGAAGAAGCAATGACCAGCCCAGAAGCCCCACATTGGAAAAGAGCAGCTGAAGAAGAATTCCAATCTCTGAAGCAGAAGGGAGCCATACGGATAATCCCACACTCGCAACTACCCAAAGGCCGCAAGCCCATGAAATGCAAGTGGGTATTTAAAAAGAAGTTTCTCGCAAACGGAGACATAGAAAAATATAAGGCTCGCTGTACAGCGAAGGGCTTTACTCAGCGACAAGGCATTGACTACCACGAAACCTTCGCTCCCACACCTAAACCTGAAAAGGGACGAATCATTCTCGTTCTTGCACATCAACTAGGCTGGCATAGAAAACAAGGTGACGTACCAACTGCATTCCTTAACCCTAACCTCAATATTGACTTGTTTATGGAACTTCCAAAAGGATACGAGAAAGATGGCTACGTCATCCGACTCTGCAAAGGCCTTTATGGACTCAAACAAGCAGCGGCATTGTGGTATGATGATGCCAAGTCAACACTCGCACAGCTGGGTTTACTCCCCACTAAATCTGACATCTGTCTCTACACTAACAGTGAAAAGGATGTCTTTGTACTGATGCATGTTGATGATTTTCAAGTATTAAGTCCACATCAGTCAAAGATAGACCTACTAATGAGTGCATTATATCGCAAATATAACCTCAAGACTGTTAGTACGGATCTTTTCCTCGGCATAGATATCACCCATCCAGCCCCTGAGACTCTCAAACTCTCTCAAGGCCAATATGCGCCCACACTGCTGAACAGACATGGTCTCAAAGACTGCAAGACAGCAAACACGCCAATGGAGCGCATGATGGAACCAAACAATGAGCTATGCATGTCGCATGAAAAGACAGAGTATAACTCATGCATTGGAGGATTGCAATACCTATCAAACAACACGAGACCAGACATTGCATTTGCAGTCAATCATCTTGCAAGATTCCTAGTTAACCCATCTAATGAACACATGCAGGCCGCACGTCAAGTACTCCGGTACATTCCTAAGGACCCTGATCAAGGTATAACATTCAACAGAAGTAACAATCAGGCAACTCTCGAAGCATACACAGACGCATACTTCGCAGCCGATCCATTAATTGGACGGTCAACATCTGGAATGCTAATCAGATTATCACCAGGCCCCATCAGCTGGAAATCGCATCTGCAACGAGAGGTCGTCCTGTCTACTACTGAGGCAGAGTACTTGGCAGCTACTGAAACCTGCCGCCAGCTCCAGTGGGTCAAGTCGCTAATCCAAGAGCTAGGTCTCACTAGCGTCATTAATGGGGCAGCATGCACCAACCTTCACGTGGACAATCAATCAGCAATCTCGCTAATCAAAAACCACGACAACCATAAGCGGTCCAAGCATATAGCGCTCAGGAACTTCTATTGTCGTGAACAGCATCAGAATGGCAAGATAACTGTTACATACGTTCCGTCCAACCTTCAGCTTGCTGACGCACTAACAAAGGTCAAATTGCCAGTGCCAATCTACTAACCAGGCTAGATGGAGGTCGTTACCAACAGAGGGAGTGTTGTGCTTAGGAGCATAGTGGACATGGCAAGGCTGCATAAGCAGCAGATGAGGTGACACCACCGAGGCTAGGATGAAGTGGTGGGCCTAGTTAGGCAAGGTGTGGGTCTCACGAGTCTAGATGTTTGCATTGTTTGCTCTGTTAGCGCACGGATGATTCTGGCAGTATAAGTAGGCCTAGACTCGCCACTTTGTAACATATCATCTTTATCATCATCTTTATATTACACAATATCAAGTACCTCTACTTCACGCATTTGTTTCCCATAAATCAATCTTAGCTGCCTTCACACAAGTATGTTCCCAATCATATCCCTGGTAAAACAACACTCCTACTGAACCCAGTGGCATTCAATAAAACACCATCTGTTTGCAATTTTTCGCCTGATGACCCAACTTCAATCCCACACCCCCAAAACCTCAACAACTTTTTATCGCAGTCAACAGTAACTTCATGCTCTTCCATCCATCTCAGTCTCAGGATCATTGCTTGACGCTGCTTTGGTATCACATACATGTAAGCCTTTTTTATTTGATATCCACTGACGTCATTATTTGCCCAGGCAAGATGCGTAATCATTTTATCCATCCCCTGGCTCACTCCTTGAATCCGTCTTGGTCTCAATAGTTCTGATCGAGGGAGTCCCAATTTTGTTGCCAGTGTATCGCTGATTGTAATTTCGCACGTATTCCCAGAATCTACTAGCGCTTCTTCATATGATACATCATTTACTTGCACGTTGATCATCATCGGCTCCGTTTCCATCCTTGCTTCTATCTAAGTTACAGTATTGCTTTTATTACCGGCTCTGGCAACAATAACTGTGTCATGGACTTTATTTCTGCTGTATTCTTTCTCCAACACTTTCGCTTGGGATTCTTCCTCTTCTTCAACTACGCCAGATGGCTGCCAATTGGAATCATGCTGAATATTGCGTGTTCTAATAACTTTCTCAGTGCTAACAAATTTCTCTAGGTTCTCCAATTTTGATATTTTCTTGCTCAAAGTTTCAACACACGATTTCTTGGTCTCACATGTACTCTGTTCCTCGCATAATGTAGGAGATGAATGTTTAATTTTTCTGTCTACCGATACATCAATCATATGCTCCCAGGGGCGACTTTCTCTAGGAGCTACACATTTTCCGAGTTGCCGAGTGCTGCATCAATCATTAAGTGCTGTTGCGATCCCTCAATCCCCTCAATACGCCTCACTTCATTGATTTGAGGATTACCAACCCTCCGAGGATCCAGAGCGCTTCGAAATCTACATCTTTGCTGATGATGGTTAGACCCTCCGCACCGAAGGCAGAGCCCTTCCTGCCGACGTCTCTCTCTTTCCCCCATAGAAAACCAAGGCGCTCATTCTCGATTAATATTGTTGGGCCTCGAACTCGCTCTTTGACTACTGGCAGAAGACGATGATAACGCCGGGTTTATGCTGGTGGCGTTCCCTATTCGTGATCTCATCCTCATCGCTTGTAGTTTGGTGTCTATAGACAGACGAGATGCTCGAAAGGTGTAGTATGATGTGTCCTCAAGCTTGTACGACACTAATCGTGACTGCATTTCCTTGTTCAAGGCTTCCACCAACGTGTTCACCTGAACATCTTATGGCCATTCCTCACCCCCTGCCTGAGCAAGGAGTTCTTCAAAGCGGGTTACAAAATCTGAAAATAACTCGTTGGCTTCCTGTTTAGTCGCATTCAACAAAGTTCGGGCATTTTTCTTCTCATTGGGATCCCCAAACGTACCCTCAGCTCTGTCAAAGAAAGCGGCTGGATTGCAATTAGTACCAAGTTTCAGGCACATATTGTACTATTGTTGGATTCTTCTTTGGGCGCTCGTTTGTAGATGCATGTACAAGTACCCAAACTGCTCCTTATTGTTCCTAATTGCTCGGCCGTCCGTTCTCAGCTTTGTCTGTGCTTCCATTCTCCAGGCCACCCACTCTGAGCGCTCCCCGCTGAACGATTTCAGCTCTCCTGTCCGGTGGCGCGGTCTGTTATCATCGGCAACAGGCTGTCGGTCGATGTCTATCTCGTCAGTGTCAATATTTAGCCTTCGTTCCTCAACTTCTTTCCCCTTCTTCAGACATTGAATAGTCTCAGCTTAAGCCTCTATCTTGGCTTCCTGGATTTCGATCTTTTGCTTCATCCCATTCATAAACTCCATCATTAAGTCTAACTTCTGGAGTATGATGTTGTCGGTGCTGTCCATTGTGCAATGAAGTGACTTCTTTTTGACTGATACATCAGAATTGGATTGAGTTTTGGTTGATGTTGGGGCGTCCGTTATTTCTATATCACTGCTTGAATCCAATGGCTCGCCGTACGTTATGTATCCTGACAGTTTGGGGAGGAATCCACGTTCTTTCCACAAGGTGAAAATTATGAATTCTGCACCTTAAGAGCGGCAAAAGTCATAAATTTTGCTCCTTGCGAGCAATTTCAACAGGCTCCTTACGAGCGACTACAATTCCGTCTTCACTTCGAATCTTGATGATACGAATTACCAGTAAGAAAGGAGATTTATTATAATGTAATAGTCGAGGCTGAAACATCTTAGAGGTAGATAAAAATAAGCATCAAATCAAAAAATATAATAAATCTAAAGACCAAAGGACATCTACTCTATCCTTTATCTACATGTTTCCATATAATATTAAATCCCCTTGCATCCGAACGCCTAATCAACCTTAATATAATTTAAATGACGATTCTCATGCTGTTCTAGAGTTACTTCTCCAGAAGTCCTATCCTTGCAACACTAGCGTAAATGAGAATCGGCGCCTGGCCTCTATGTCTTCTAAACTTTATTATGCCTCATGCAGTACTTCACTATGAACCCAGCACCTGGCTAATATGCCCCCTCCCTAACCTTATGATACCTCAGGCATCAGCCTTACTACACCTCAGGCTTTAGACCTGTAACAACTCTGGCAACCTCACATGGAGAAGATTAATTTTCGAAATTTACCGCGTTTTGGATATTGTGCCTATAAGTTGTTAAGCCCAAAACCGGGCAAATTCGAAGCAAGAGCAGAAAAGGGATATTTCTCTGGATTCCAGCCAAATACCAACAAAAACTTTCTGATCTATCATCCTCACCATACTTGTGTTCAAGAATAGAAATGGGTTGAAAGTTTCACCCCTCACGCCACATTTAATGAAGGCATTGACTTCGGAGACGCGCTAGAATCAGGAGATCAGCAAAATACCGTTAGTTATTGGTCAAATGATCAATCAATATTGTCAGAGCGTGTTCCGCATATTCGTGATCCGCCTCTCCCCCCCCCCCCCCCAACTATTATAAACAAACCTCCGTCAGAATTTGAGGGGGAGTCTCCGCAATCACAACAGCAAACTCAACCATCTGCACAAGAAGTCTCAACAGCAGAATTACAGGGTAAAACATCAAATACTCCAACAACAAAGCCACGACACCTACAATCAACTATCCCAATCAATGAGTCACTAAGAAGTCGGCAACGGCTAGATAATCAATCAGTGAAAGAAAATACAACGCCTTCAAATACTCCCCCAGTACTCCCAGAAACATGGATCCAAATCAATTTAAGTCTTATGTTACCAAACCAAACTGATCCAGAATATTCAGATGCGTCAGATTGCAGTAGTGACCATGAGCCTAACTATCTAGAGAATCTTGAAGAATCCAAAGATGAATCAGATCCACTAGTCACTCAGAAAGAGCCAGAGTTAGCACTACAGTCCCAGGATCAGGGGGGGCTTATTCCATCTGCTAGCACAGAGGAAACTCCACATGACGTCGTAATGACCGGGTGGAATCCAGTACCCCCAGTGGCTGGACAGAAACAACCTCATTCACTAGAATTCACAACCATACAAACAAAACGTGGCAGAGAAGTAAAAAGAGTCTATTATTATAGCCTCCATCACGGCCTATCAGCGAAGCAGCATCCAGATCCTAGAACATTGGCAGAGACAATAGCTAGCCACGGAGCGCTTCAATGTCGAAAAGCTGCCCATGAAGAGATTAACTCATTAAAAGAAAAGGGGGCCATTGAGATTATTAATTGTAGCAGATTACCAAAGGGTCGCAAGCCTATGAAATCTAAATGGGTCTTCAAAAAGAAGTATCTCGCAGATGGCAGTGTCAATAAATGGAAAGCTCAATGTACTGCAAAAGGATTTACACGACCTGGAATAGACTACCAAGAAACTTTTGCTCCAACGCCCAGGCCAGAAACAGGGAGAATAATGCTGGCTTTAGCACACCAACTAGGCTGGTGTTAGAATTCGTATTTTCATTTAGAATTGTTTCGCTTAGGATTGTTTTGTTTAGAATTGTTTTGTTTAGAATTTTTCGCTTAGCATTGTTTTGGTTTAGGATTGTGTTGTTTGAAATGGTTTTGTCTAAGAATGTCTGAATCTGGAGTTTTTTGGAAATCTAAGCATTGGAGCAAATGAAGGAGGACATATATCACAGGGCAGAGCTGAACAGGGAAAACTCCACGGTTTGTTTTCTGACATTTATTCTACCCTGAGAATCAGAAAACCACCTCTTCAGAAACCTCAGTCTATTTCTTATCTCAGTGCATTCTTCTCAGTTCTAGAATCTCTACTCTCACCTGTGAAAGACCTTCGGCAACACCTCAGTCACACCTTTATTGTCCCTTAGACTACTAGCTCACGTTTTCCCCCTCTAACCTTTCTTGCCTGACCCCCCTTTCTCTCCTTGGCTCGAGGATTGGTATCGTACCGGACAAGTCCCCTCTGACAACTGGAATTGGTGTCAAGGTGATGTTCCCACAGCTTTCCTCAATCCAGATCTCAATTTAGACCTATATATGGAAATGCCAAGATGATTTGAAAAAGGCTACGTTTTACTACTTGGAAAAGGACTATACGGGCTAAAACTGTCACAGGCCAATGGCCTAATTTCTAATAGGCTAGAGCCTAAATTTATTAAACTTATTTCATTCTCGACGAAATTAGTAATCGTCAAAATGGATCGCTTACTCGACTAATAATAATTAATTATCTCTTACAATTACTCGCTCAATCGGAACCAGCTGCTGGAACAGAATAACTGCATCATTTCATTCAATTCGCGATCCATGCCGACTAGGCCTTCTCATGACTATTCGACCTCAAGAACGAGCTTCGCTGACGTAAGATTCATCATGCAATCTCATTGACATTAATAGCTAATCTCAATCTCGTCACAAAATGACGCGAAATGCCATTACGCAAAATGTCATTACGCAAAATTACACATTGATGTATCGCGACTCAACCACAATAATTAATTATTGCTCGACTCAGATCTTGGGAGAATTAGGTACACGGAAATTGATATAGAGAGATGAGAAGTGTTCAAACAGACTCAACTATGATATGATGCTAAGAGATATATTTGTAGATAAATAGCAAAAATACTTCACCCATCCTTTTTTTTTCTTCACTTCAAGATATTCTAGTATATAGCTCTGAGTAGTTTGTGAATAACAGTTACTTTAAGACCGTTACAATTGGGAGCTATTGGGTTCCATCAATTACTCTGTCAGGAATGCCTCTGTTGTATAATATATATATGGAGATAGCCAGAGCATAGTGTTCTATGATTCTGGTCTGGTCTTTTAGCCAAGAGGTAATACATCTATCTCGTGTATTGTGTAGGACAGCATCCATAGCCTGACATCATGGATCTTGTTCTTGCTTTTGTCAGCTGTCTACATGCTGCTCATGACATACTCGAGTGGTGTGTTTACGGTTTTGCAATTCTTCAGCATATTGTTAAATTGGGATTTGGATATAGTAATAGATAAAGGACAGGAGATCAGACACAATTAATTGTGTTGCATTTACTTGTGTATATATTTATAAATCATTATAACTACTCCTATCTACGTTGTAATTCAAGCAGCAGAGATATGTAGTGACAGTCTGAGCGACGCTAGTGTCAGGTGATCTATGCTCCTGCGCTCTTCATACTTTATCTCATCACAACACTCCCCTTATCTCAGCTAGCTTGATTTATTTACCTCTACTACTTCAACTGCAGTTCTCTTTTCTTTGAACGCCAGTCCGAGTAGTGGTTTTGTTAACCCGTCAGCTAACATATCAGATCCACTAATCCATCTACTTTCAAGCTTTCCGTGTCTTATTTCATCAACAATATTGTGGTATGCCACGTCAACGTGCTTGATTTTTGATAAATTAGATATTCCCCCTTGAAGCTGAATACATGCTTTATTGTCTCCTAGAAGTAGTGGTACTGGTATTTGAGTTTTGCCCGTAATCTGGGATATCAATTTATTCCCCCAGATAGCAGGCTTAGCTCCTTCGCTTGCTGCTATATATTCGGCATTTGTAGAAGGTGTTGCAACACTTGTCTGTTTCTCACTGATAGTAGCTACAGCTCCTCCATTTAATATCATGATAACGCCGGTAACTGACTTTTGGTCGCTAAGATCGCCTGCATAATTTGCGTCGGCAAATGTCACTAAGTCTGCTGCTCTAGAACTCCCGCAGTAGACCTCGATATTATGATCAACCTTGTAATAAGAGATCTCACAGCTTTCTCCACCATATCTGATTCCATAATCAATTGTACCCTCAATGTAACTCAAAATTCTCAATAATGCAAGCTGATGATTGTGACAGGCTTTATGTGAATATTGTGCCATTTTGTGTGTTGCAAATATAATATCTGGTCTTGTGTTACATAGATACATAAGTTTCCCAAGCAATTTCCAGTAGCCTGTCAATTCTTCATCTGTACAAATTTTTCCTGGATTACGCTCCAATTCTCCTACTGCGTCACAAGCCATTGGAGTGGAGTATATCTTTGTACCTGATATACTGAAGTTACTGACGATACTTTTGGCATAATGGGATTGGTCAATCATGAGCCCATCATCCGAACGAGTAATTCGAATCCCGAGAATATTTCTAGCCCTGCCTAGATCCTTCATCTTGAATCTATTCTTTAACTGTTCTTTAATCTTTTCTATTTCTTGGTTGGATGACCCTGTAATTAATAGGTCATCCACATGAATTCCTACTACTTTCCTTGTATCTCCTTTCGTAAACACGGTCTGATCTGTTGGAATGCAAGAGAAACCAATTAAAATCAGGAAATCCGAAAGCAATAGGTACCATACGCGGGCAGCTTGTTTCAGTCCATACAGACTTTTAATTACCCGAACATACCGTCCCAAGCGCTCAACCATATGATTAGGCACTTTAAGATAGACTTCTTCATTAAGCTTCCCTGCTAAGAAAGTGGTCACAACATCCATCTGATACACCTCCCATTTTTCCTTGGCAGCAATTGCTAAAATTATTCGTACTGCATCAAGTCTGATAGTAGGTGCAAAGGTTTCTTCAAAATCAATTCCATGCTTCTGGCTAAAACCCCTGGCGACTAATCGAGCTTTATACCGTAGTATCTCATTATTCTCCCCTCTTTTCAGGTCCAGCACAATCTTAGCTGTAACAACATTTTTACCTTATGGAATATTGTCCAGTGGAGCTGAAAAGGTCCCATGCTCGATTAGCGAGTTCATCTCAGATTCATATGCATCAATCCAATTAACTGAGTCATTGCCCTTAATTGCATCTTCAAAACTTGCAGGGATTTTGACTCGCTCATACTGAGCTGTTGCAAAAGCTTGCTCTATAGCTGGACCTGATCTTTGCCGCATAGTCTGCATCTCTAGAGCTTTTGTAGTCGGTTTTCTTTCACAACCTGAACGTCTATCACCCCTTGCAGTAGCCTGTTCTTGTAATTTTTGAATACCCTGTGCATCCTTTTCTTTATGTGCAATAGATTTTAATTGACGGTCTAAGCAAATTTGAGCCAATGATTGCGTTGTTTCCGGAGGCAGGTATTCTGTCATACGATTTTGATGCTCTGTTTGAGAACTGGAAGAATCAGAAGGATTATGAGCCTCTCGATCTTGATTTAGATGTTGTTCCTGATGATTGCTGGTAATGTTGATATTTCCTGAAGCAGGGTCATTTACTTTGTTGCTATTTAAAGTAAAATCTAGATCATCAGAATTTGGTGTTTTATTTATTGGAGGATTGCCTGTCACAGGTTGATTGCATTCATCATCAGAGCTTTCATCGAACAAATTCAGATTAGGAGTGGAGGGTAAAATTTCAGGGAGCTGAAAACTACTTTCATCAAATTCAACTGATTGGGTTTCAAAAAGTAGCTTTTTCCTCGGGTGCCAGATATAATATATTTTAGATGTATATTCATTGTACCCGACAAATATACCTTGCCAGCACTTCTTATCAAGCTTGCCGCGATTTTCTTTCGGAATATGCACAAATGCTGTACATCCCCAAATCCTGTAATGAGTTACTTCCGGGATAGTTCCATACCAAGCAGTCCAGGGCGTTATATCCCGCCCCCCAACTGGTTGTCTATTACAAAGGTATACTGCAGCTTTGAATGACATTTCCCAGAATTCTGCTGGCAAGCCAGCTCAAAAACGCATACTATTTCCTTTTTCAATAATAGTACAATTGGCACGCTCAGCAATTCCATTGGCCTCTGGGCGATATCCAATAGTGGGCTCTAGATCAATATTATTAAAGGATGTCCAGTCTTTCATATCCCTATTTAGAAATTCTGTTCCTCTGTCAATTCTGATGGCTAGGAGCTTTTCCTTATTGCCGTATAGATCTCGATTTTTTTCTACCTTAATATGCTAATTCTTAATTTGTTTTACAATATCCTTCTTATTGCGTTGGAAAAAATCCATTTGAACTTGGTGAATTGATTAGTAATCATTAGCATATATCTTTTTCCATGCCAGGATCTGGTGCGAAATGGGCCACACAGATCTATGTGTACACGTTCTAGCGGCCTCGAAACATCTCTCATAGGTTGTCGACTAACAGTTCTCGTTATCTTTGCTTCTTTACATGGCTTACAGAAATTCAATTTTAAGTCTTTGTTTAAATTAATACCATTCACTTCTTTAGGGATTCGCATTGTTATGTGACGGCCAGGATGAACTAACCGTTCATGTAATAGATAAGCCATGAATGTAGAACTGGATGCCAATTCTTTAGGTTCAGGTATCACCCATACTTTATTTTGACAATTTACCCGGAATAGGAGTTTACCATAATTGGCGTAAATCATTAGGTCAGAGCTATTACAATTGAATGTTTGGCCCTTTTCTGAAAGCATACCTAGTGATATTAAACTAATAGACGCATCTGGAACATAGAGTACGTCGCGCAGTATAGTAGAGCGGGTATGTCTTGAGAAAGTAGACTTTTTCCAATGAATACGGACATCTATTACAGTTGTGAGGAGTAGATGCAATGTTCTGACTTGCGAGTATAATGTATGACCTCTCTAATTGAGGATAGAACGGGAATGTGGTAAAGAAGAGTATGTGAGTTATGTAAAGATGTATTGATTTTTATTGACTTATTTTCTATGGAGGCTGAAGTATCCTCATTATATACATAATCCTAACACCCTTACTCTATTGTTATACTCACTGTTTTCCACAGACTGAGTTGCTCTTCATGCTGTTAGTCCATCGAGTCGTGTACTTGATCTCAGCCTCATCATGCGATAAGTATTGTTTTATGCAACTCATCTTACATGACTTTTATCACGAGATTGAATCTATGCAACACGGTATCTGCTAGTCATTGCTGTCAACTTAGCAATCTCTGTTATTTCATGCTTCTACATGTATGCATTCATGGTACGTGTATGCGTGATTACCACTCCTACATATGTACCATAACTCATGAGTCGCAATTCACAACACTCCCCCTGTCGGCTACGACTCTGCTACTGAATAGCGACGGGTGACTTTGCTTTTGTCAGGCAATCTGCTAATTGATTATTTGATAATTTAGAGACACTGGCACAAAGATAGGTTGAGCGTTCAGATTCAGTTTCGCTACCAGAGTAACTAACAATATCCAATTTATCACTGATAGTCTTTATAAATGCAGCATTTGCCTTAAGTGAATCATTTTTCTTCATTTCTTTCCACTGATACCAACTTAGACCTGAAGACTTAAATCTTATCCCATCCTCTGTAGCCAACCACTTCGGGCACTGTGGTTTGACATGATTGCCACAGCAAACCCAGCCTACTATCAAGTTTCTCCTATCTGCGGCATTCGCAATTTCAATAACAGCTTGGGTATCATCAGTTTCAGAAAGTTTTGTTTTGGTTGCACGAGCTGATTAAAAGACTTCGAAAAGTTTAGGGAATTTGTCTTTCTTGGTTAATATCTCAATTGTTGTATCATATTCCGGGGGGAGACATCTCATTAAGATGACGGATTAGATAACATCAGAGATTGACGCCTCTGGTTCTTGTTTGGCAATTTGTGAAGAAGGGTTGATAATCAGATCGTGCTTTTCCGTGACAGGATTTGATTTCCTAAACTGCACGGCAAATAACTGTGACAATAATTGGGCAAGGAGGGCTGTATCCTTCATATTATAGCGAGTTGTTAGGGCGTTGTACGCTCTAGCTGCGGTTTGATAACTCTGTATTATAACTTTATTTGAAGCGTCGACACTTTGCAGAATCATTTTAAATACCGTCGCGTGTTTGTATTCCCACTCTTTAATTTCGAAATCAACTGCAACTTTCTTTACTGGATCGGCATTCTTTGATATGACGGGCATGACACAAGCCTCTGGGCGTAAAAATTGCTTAAGTCTGGCATCTGCCAATTCAATTTGCAGGTTATTTTGCCAAAGAGGAAAATTCTCTCGACTGGTGAGGATAGTTCCGCCGTATTTACCCATGATTGGGATATAATCAGGGCTTCTAAACAAAATTTATAAAAAAGAATAATAACAAAACTAAATCTCTGCAATAGAGAATTATATAAAAACAATGTAGATGGAATTTATGGAAGCGCAAGGGTTCTCATAACCTGTTGCATTTACTTGTGTATATATTTATAAATCATTAGAACTACTCCTATCTACGTTGTAATTCAAGCAGCAGAGATATGTAGTGACAGTCTGAGCGACGTAAGTGTCAGGTGATCTATGCTCCTGCGCTCTTCATACTTTATCTCATTACAACAGATTGATGTGGGCTTGTACAAGTAGAATGATAATTGTTATTGTTCTCTACAGATATTCTAGAGCTATTTGTACATCAGTCTGTCACTTCTAGATACTTCCATTTACGACCTTCTATCTAGTTCTATGCCTAAGGCTAATTTCTAGATTTCTCCAGTACATTCTTTTACACCATATTATTCTGCTCTGTATGAATCTTCTGATTGGTTCCAGAATGTTCTGATTGGCAGGGGTCTAGTTCCCATGTTATAGAAAGCCATGTTCAGTCCCTGTATTTATGCCGAGGCTAACCGAGATTTAATGTGGTTAGCGCTATCATAACACTTCCCCTCGCTTAGCACATCTTAGGTGGTTAGACAATTGGTGGTGGGCGGACCTAGGTAGGGCCTTTGTTAGAAGGTCGGCAAGATTATTTGGGGATTTAACATAGAGAAGTTCAAAATCTCCTTTGTTGTATTTGTCGCGGACACAATGATAGTGCACGTCGATGTGCTTTGAGCAATTATGGATCTGTGGATTTCTTGCCAGTTCTTGTGCTCCATTATTATCAGTATAGAGCATAGTGTCGTATTTTTGGCGCAATCGATTGAGTCCAGATTTTGTCCAAGTGAGTTGGCGTGCAGCTTGCGACATAGCAATGTATTTGGCTTCAGTAGAAGAGAGTGCTACAGATTGATGTTGTTTGCTGCTCTATGAAATTGCGGCGTCGCCAAGCCGAAGTACGTATCCTGATGTCGATTTTCAATTGTCAGGGTTGTTGGCATTGGATGCGTCGGCGTAAACTTAGAGAAGCTTGTTAGATCCGGAGGGGTAGAAGAGTTTCCAATTGACGGTTCCTGCTAGATATTAGAGTGTTTGTTTGGCGACTTGCATATGGGTTTTGTTTGGACAAGATACGAGTTGGCTTAAAAGTGTGACAGTGTGAGCTAGATCTGGTCGGCTTCCTATCACAAGGTACATTAAAGATCCGACAATGGCTTGATATTCCTTCATGTTTTTGAGACAATCCTCTTCACATCCTTTACAAAGGGTTATGTTTGGATCAAGAGGAGTGCTGACTTTGTGTGTGTTTACAAGATCAAAACCTATAAGTATCTTTAGTGAGTAGCCTTGCTGAGAAAGCCGGATACTAGTTTGCTCTAGTTTGATTTCTAACCCTAGGATGTAACTTGCATTTCCCAGATCTTTGCAATCGAAATCGGCTCCAATTGATGTCTTTAGGGCTTGGCGGAATTAGTTGTCTGGGGCGAAGATTAATATGTGTCATAAGCGGTATGTAGACAGCGTGGGGAGAGAGGGAGGACAAGAGGTGGGTGTCAAGCTAAAGGTTGCCATCCTACATGATACGCGAGATAGATGCATCACCACTCGGCTAAAAGGCAAGACCAGAATCATAGAACACTATGGACTGGCAATCTCTATATATATATTATACAGTAGAGGCTTTCATGACAATATGTCATCTACGTATACCGCAACATAGGCGTTTTCTGTCGGGTGAACAAAGATGCATGGATCAAAGTTAGTTATCTCAAATCTTTTTTGTCAAAGGGAATTCGAGATACAAGCGTACCATTCACAACCAGATTGTTTAAGGCCGTAAATACATTTACAAAGTTTAGCACATTTTCCGGATGTGCGGGATCCAGGAGGTAGTTCCATATAGATTCCTTCCTCTAAGTTTCCGTATAGGTATGCCGAATTTACGTCCATTTGTTGAGGTATCCAATTTTTCTGGGAAGCAATTGTCAAAACGGTGCAGGATTAATACCAAAGACAACGCTGTCAATAGAAATAAAGTACCAATATCAGTAACTAAGGCAGTGATAGATAAGCAACAACAATAATATTAACAGCAACAATAACAATAAAAATAACAGGGAAATTGCGATATCACTAACAATAGCAGTAAATACGATAACAATAACAAGGACAATAGCGAGAACAATAGCTATAACAATGACAATATCAATATCAGTGGTCCAGAAGAACAGTAACCACAATGGTAGTGTAATCAATAGGATTGAGATTTCAAACAGATTCTTCAACAAGTAAAGATAAATACAAGACTCTGATCTGGAGACTTCAGAGGTACAGTAAGGACAGCTATATATACATTTTAGGACATGGTCCAACAAGCCACTGAAAGAACCATCTAGAACTCCTGTAGAGGTAAATAGAATAACAAGGGGCATCATAGAATACCATAGAAAACCATAGAATCCACCAGAGCTCCCCAGGTCATTGTGGCCCATAAACATATTTCCAGAATAGGATAATAAAGAAGTTTGTAGAGCTACAGAGAAACAGCCAGAATATCTAACGTCACAATGTGGCTCTAGCCCCTGTCACATGACTAAGTAGCTGACACTCTCTGACAGCAATTCTAAGAAATATGCGAAGACTGTTGTATCAAGCTACGGGAGCAAAAGTTTTGTCGAAGTCGTGACCAGGAAGTTGACTGAATCCTTGAGCCACTAGTCGTGCTTTATACCTGTCGATAGATCCATCCGCTTTCCTTTTCATTTTGAATACCCATTTGGATCCAACAACGTTAAGTTTTGATGGTCAAGCAGTTTCATCCCAAGTGTTATTTTTATTCAAAGATTTAAGTTCCTTGTCAACTGCATCACGCCAAACTTCCTGTCAGGTCTTGAGAAAGCCTCCTTGATGTTTTTTGGTTCCTTGTTAATCTCCACTACAGGCTGTGCCGCCAAAGCAATTGCGATGTGTCCAATCCCTTCTTGAATTTCTTCAACAACCAGACGTCCTTTTTGACTGTCATGCTGTTCTCTTGTTCAAAGTGTCGGGCCATGGCGTACGGGTGAGCCGTACTGTTTGATGGGTTTTATTATGATTCTAGATAATGGAGCAGTTAAGGCAGGATATGGAGAATTTGGTGTCGTCAATTTTAATTATAGATATCTGATGGTAATTATTATACAGAGATATGCCAAGACACTGTTCACGTGATACATATTTATAACAGGTTTCGATGATCTTTTAGGTTGGCCTTTTGGTGACTTGAAGGATAAAACTGGCATGTTGGACAATCCTGGGTCATTGTTTGAAATTTCTGATTCATTTTAGTGGGACATTAATTGGTCTTCTGTGAGGGTTAGTTGTAGAAGAACGTTGAGGTCATCTTTTGACAAAAAATGTGAATTAGCTGTTAGTGGTTTGTCTTAGTTGAATGAACCAACTGCTCTGTCATATATTTCTTATGTGGGGTTGCTTGGATTTTCAAGGTTGATTGTGACTTCCTCTCACGGATATTAGGAGCAGTTGTTCCACGGGGTACAAAGCGGGACTAGAAAGCTTATTTGTGTTGAAATTAGTTCTACTCATTGGTGTGATCTGCAAGGAATGTAACTTGTAGAGACATTACCACTCTGGTTATCATTCTGCGCCATGACCGTTGTATGTCATATTATACGCTAGTCCGTATTGACACACAATCACCAACTAGTTTTATTAGATAATTTTGTATATAGTTAGGGCTATAGTTTGGGGTAGGAGTAATCAACAACTCCCACTTTACTCCTCTCTACAGCCACCAAATTGTTCCAACTTGATATACAGTAAAACACCAAGCCTAACACGCGTTAAGATATTCCTCAATAGCGCATACAATATTTCTACAATTTGATGGGAGTGAGATGAGGGTGTGTCAGGTAATAGGTGAGATGGTGGTATAGGTGAGGGGCGAGCAGCGGAAAGTGCTCTTCACAGCAGAAGAGAAATGGGCGGTGGGAGTGGTCTTCCGGAGCGGAAGAGAAGTACAATTTAAACAGTGGTCTTCGCAGAGAAAGAGGATAATCAAAGAATAAAATTATATTCAGAAGACGTTGCGTGGAGAGAAAACCCCGCGACGTCAGGTCTACATATGTACATTTGATCTCTAAGTGAGATTGTAACAATAACTCCACATGGGTTATATGAAACCCAGAGAACAACTCCAAAACTCCTACAACGGCACGCCAACGTCTTACCATGAAACCTGGTAAATCCTTTGTCAAATCTCAACCCCTTGTAACGGCCCTGACACTTCCCTAACATGAAACATATCAATCCGTGAATTTTCCCCTGAATCGAGCGGTGTAAACTTGACGTTGGGAGTATTAAATATTATATCGGTTATTGAGCAAGATTTTATCTACAGACTAAATAATTTATGATTTGGATACACGAATGAATAGATGAATGTAAAGAGAATATATTTAATTAAGATGGGCTTTTGAATCAGCTTCCAATCTCACACATATCATAGACAATCTAGGTTACAAAGGAAAAACTCATCCTCTTATCATCAGGTAATGTACATAATTTTGTCCATATATGTCCTAGGCATATCAGACCTACGCATTACATGCCTGAAGCATAATGCTCTGGCATGATTTTTTTTATCCCCTCAATGCCTTGATGCTTAACTGCATTGCATGTTTCGCCATCATAACTTTTAACAAGTGGCGGGTAGACAATATTAGTAAAGGTAACTTTTAACACTCCCCCTCGAAACATGCAGACAATCATACAATTCCTATGTTGATCTTGTGACGTTCAAAGGAAGATCTATCTAGTGACTTAGTGAAAATATCAGCTGGGTTTTCTGTTCCTGGAATTGATTCGGGACTGAATGTACCATCCTCTACATGCTGCCGTATCCAATGGTATATCTTATCAATGTGGGGAGTCGCTCTCATATTTTCTGGGTTCTTTGTCAGGCATATTGCTCCATCTGAGTCCATGAATAATGGTATAAGCTCCTCGTGCTTGTATCCTAACTCTTGCATTATGTCACGTAAAAGCAAGCAGTTTCTTCCAGTGAGGTTAGCGGCTACATATTCTGACTCTGTCGTCAAAACTGTGATTAAACGCTGCTTTTCGGCAGACCATTTAATCGCACCTCCTGCTATTGTTATCACTGATCCGGAAATGGATTTTTGATCGTAACCTTTATCATTATCTGCATCGGAATATGCTGTGAGGGTAAACTTTGCCTCGGTGTGTTTTGTTTTACTGTACATAATGCCAGTTGAAATTGTGCCCTTGAGATATCGAAAAATATGTTTAGCCCCGTTCCAATGTCTCTGAGATGGGGCTCCATTGAACTGTGACATTAGATTGGTTGCATATGCAATATCGGGACGTGTTGCGATGGACGCAAACATCAGAGATCCAATCGCGGCTCAATATTTGGTGATATTTGGTTGTATCATCAAAAGATTCCTCCTCTTCTGCTTTCGAGTAGATCACTCCAGGAGGTAGAGGAGTGTTTGCTAGTGTACAGGATTCCATGTCAAATCTACTTAGTATCTTTAAAATATATTGTTCCTGATAAATCCTTATCAATTCGTTTGTGGATCGCGTTCCACTTGTATTCCTAATAGCAGTTTTGGCTCTCCTAAATCGGTGGCTTCCCACTTGTTACAGATTTCACTCTTTACTAGATTTAGTCTATTTTTGTCTGTTGACGCAATAAGAAAGTCATCAACCCAAACAGCAATGACATTGTATCCGTTTTTGTCACATCAAAAGAATAGACCATGCTCTTTTATTAGTTGGGTATCCCGCTTCTTCGACCAAAAAGCTTTTGAGGGTCTTGTTCCATTCTCTGCCAGATTGTTTAAGGCCATAGAGAGTATGGATTAAGTGACAAACTCTTCCAGTTCCGTCGTCAAAACCTTTTGGCTGTTTCATATAAATATCTTCTGATAAATTGCCATTAAGGTATGCACCCTTGATATCGACTTGTCCTAGTTCTAAGCCGTGGTATGCCGCAATTGCCAGGACAAGACAAAACGAATCAAACATGATAACTGGAGAAAATGTGTCAGAGTAGTCGTAGATGTATCCTTGTGTATATCCTTGGGCCACCAGGCGAGCTTTGTACTTAAACAGATTTCCGTTTTTATCATACTTTTTGGTGAATACCCATCAATTACCTATGACATTTGCTTCGATTGGTGGATCCACTAACTCCCATGTTTGTTTTTCTTTTAAAGTTTCTAGTTCTTTTTCCGCAGCTTCCATCCAATTTTTACAATCAATGTGTTGGTGTGCCTCTTGGATGGTATAAGGCAGTTTGTCATCGCCATTTTTAGCCATTAGCCTGTATGCAGAATTTGCAAACTGTGGTGAGTTTGTGTAAAAATCCCCGTTTAGACGCCCTTCTGAAGCAGTGTAGACCAAGTTTCCGGCTTTTGGCTTTCGAATATGTTCTCTGGGATTGAAGCCAGCCAAGCCAGCATAGTCTTTACGGGTAGTTGTTCCTGATGCTGTTGCCGATCTAAGGCATCTTGAAGCCTGGTTTGACTTTTTGCGGTTCTAAAATAGGCTTGAAAATATGTGAATTCTCCCCCTCAAGGCTATTTGACTTGTACTGCTGAATTTGGACGGACGGCCTAACTGATATCTCTTGGGATTCAATAGTTGATTGCGGTTGATGGATTGTTGAAGTGGTTTTATTTTGCTCAGTAACTTAATCTTGTACAAAATAATAATTCCGAGACACTTTTATCTTCATCATATTCTGATCATAGTATCTTATCGCTTTCGAACCATCTTCAAAACGAGTGAATATGACTTTGCGTGCCCTTGGTTGTGTCTTAGGTCTGGAAATTTCTTCTAAAATATACACGTCTTTTCCAAATTCTTGAGCCATAGAAAGAACTGGATAAGTCTTAGTCAAAACTTCGATCGGAGTTTTACCGTGTAATGTCGCAGTAGGACTTCGGTTTCTGATCCACGATGCATGTAAAACTGCCTCCCCCCATAGACATTCAGGTAGTTTCTTTTCAATTAACATTGCCCTAGCCAAGTCCATAAGGGTTCGGTTCATTCTTTCAGATACTCTATTTTGTTGCGGTGAATGAGGTGCAGATGGTTTAAATTCAATGCCCCTTTCTTCTAACCATTCTATTGTTCCCTCGTATTCAGCAGCGCTGTCTGCTCTAATTTGCTTTGGCCAGCGACCATGTCGTGTGTGAAAAAAAGTGCAGTAATTCATCAATTGTTGTTTTACCGATGCTTTGTCTTTTATGAGTTTAACAGATACATATCTAGTATAGTCGTCAATAAACAAGATGAAATACCGATTTCCTCCTGGTGTTTGTTTGACATTTAGTGATCCCCATACATCTGAATGCGTCAGATCCCCAAATTTTTCTGCGTGTCTTTGAGATTCATGAGGAAAGGGTGCTCGATGTGCTTTAGCAGCGACGCAGCTTTCATAGTTTAGAGACTGTGGAGCTTCTTTTTTGTCTAATTCAATCCCTTTGACCGTGTTCTTGCTAAACAAAATCTTTTTTGAAGAGAGAAATATGACCCAGGCGTCTATGAGCATCTTCTAATGAAATAGTTGAAGTAGTTACAATATTTGTCACCGGATAATGTGCAATAATTGCTTTCGCATCAACTCAATATAAATTTCCATCAAGTATGCTATTTGCAATTGTATCTCCTTCAGCATTAGAAAATCTGCATCTGTTATTCCCAAACATGATTTTTCCTCCAGCCTTATCAATCTTCGGCCCAGATATGAGGCAAAACTTTGTTTTTGGCACATATAAAACATCTGTCAGCTTGAAATTTTTTATTTTCCCTCCAGCCAAACTACGCATGTGTATTGTACCTATACCTTCTATTTCTGCTGTGAGTCCACCTGCAACGTTAAGTTTTCTCTTACATGGTGCAAAAGTGACAAACATTTCTCGTCGATTGGCAATGTGAGCACTTGCACCAGAGTCTGCTATCCAAGAATCAGAAGACAAAGAATAAGAGGTAAAATGAATATATTCAGGCCCATCTAAAGCCATGTGACTAGAATAGAAGGCATCTTGATCAGCTATTTGTACATTTTGTTCAAGCTTTTCTTCTTCTTTCTTCCGATCGGCCTCCATTTTCTTTTGTCTAGCTATTTGACGCGGTCCTTGGCCTTCCATTCCCCCTCCTTTGCCGTAGCAATTCTCCCTTGTGTATCCAGATTTTTTGCAATTTAAGCAAGTCTTTGGGGGGGTATAAGCCACGTTCACATCCTCGGATCTACTCTCTCGTCGCATCTCTTCAAAAATTTTGTTTGTGACGTATCTTGAATCTGCTTCTTCAAGATCTTTAATCCCAGCAAAGATTGTAGAGACACAGTTGTCGTATGACGCTGGAAGGGACTTGCTCATCATTATCGCTAACTGGTAGTCTTCGATTTTGATACCCATTTCTGCTAACTCCATATGAGTTGCTCGGATATCTCCAATATGCTCCTTTGCAGAAGAACCTTCAGTACAACGTTTGCTCCAGAATTTCCAAATCAAGTCTACCTTTCCCTGGGCTCCAGTTGACTGGTGAAGACTAGTTAGTATGACCCACACGTCCGAAGCGGTTTATGCCGATCTAGCTTGATGGTAATCAGCAGGTCTAAGTGAATTTCTAATAATCATCCTTGCGATCTTTTCTCAATAAGTCCAAGCTTCAACTTCATCTGCGTAGATCCCTGCCGGCTTCTTTTCTTTTCCAGTTACAATATCCCACAGGTCGCACATTTCTAGACTATCTGTCAGGAAAGCCTCTGCTATATAATATATATATGGAGATTGCCAGACCATAGTGTTCTATGATTCTGGTCTGGCCTTTTAGCCGAGTGGTGATGCATCTATCTCGTGTATCATGTAGGATGGCAACCTTTAGCCTGACACCCACCTCTTGTCCTCCCTCTCTCCCCACGCTGTCTACATACCGCCTGTGACACTATCTCTCATGTGACCTTTCCATGTGTACCAATTAGTTTTGTCTAGTTTCTCAAGGCCGGTGAATAGAGACATGACTTCACGAGGGACAATTGAAAACATGTTATCCCTAAGCGGAGTTGAATTATGTTGTGATAAATGTACCCCTGACCTTTCCGGCGGAGTTGATCAGTTCGGTGCTTTTTCTTGTCGTAAACGTTCCGGAGATGGAAAAATAGTTGATCCAGACTCGGATTTCCTCTCAGGAATCGTCAAATAATATTCGAACTCGAACTTCTTAACAGCCTTTTGAAATGCTTCACGGGAATTCACCCATTCAGGTGGAAACCTTGGAGCCATTGATCTTCTCGCTTTGCTTTTGCGTTTGGTGATACCTATTGGCATAACTTCTTCTGGTTCTCTCTTAGCAGCTTCACGGATCCTCTCGACTAGATCCTCTTCTAGCTCATCAATGTAAATATGATTCGAGTCAATAAAATCTCGGAGTTGACTGGCAATCCTAGGATGAATTGACATACTCCGTATATCTGTGACTAATATCAAATTTTGGTGCTGATAACGTGTTAAATATTATACCAGTTATTGAGCAAAATATTATCAACAGACTGAATAATTTATGATTTGGATACACAAATGAATAGATGAGTGTAAGGAGAATATTATTAGATTATGAATCTTTCAGGCGTCTTATCTGGAAGGAGAAAAATGGTATAGTATTAGATTAGGAATAATAAAAACGTGTATGTTCTATACTAAGGAATTAACGGTATACTTTAACCATCGCTGAATGCCATGTAAAACTAGTCAAGCCAAATACTCGACCATCAAAAACAAACTCCGCTCTCCGAACTCCGTTTGTCCGACTAATTCATTTACCGAGTTCTGTTTGCCTAATTCCGTTTACCGAACGCCGTGACTGCAATGTGACATAGATTGACCAACAATTATTTCAACAATATATTTAATGAAGATGGGCTTTTGAATCAGCTTCCAATCTCACGCATATCATAGACAATCTAGATTACAAAGGAAAAACTCATCCTCTTATCATCAGGTAATGTACATAATTTTGTCCATATATGTCCTAGTCATATCAGACATACGCATTACATGCCTGAAGCATAATGCTCTGGCATGATCTTTTTCATCCGGTCAATGCCTTGATGCTTAACTGCATTGCATGTTTTGCCATCATAACTTTTAACAAGTGGCGGGTAGACAATATTACTAAAGGTAACTTTTAACACCTCCCTCAATTCCAACTGCGTCATCTCCTCCTTCGACTCCAACTTCAACACCACCTATGTTGAAATTTCAGCCAATTCATACTCGTCCTTTATCACCTGACCTGAATAACTTGCCAGGAACTTTTGTTGATACTCTATGCACAGCCAAACAACCACCACAGGCCACACCATTTCGACCAAGTAACAGCTCTGATTTTCTCAACGCCCCCAAAAAACCACACGAAAGTTTCATTCTTCTGGGTGCACCTCCTGTTTGTCCTATTAACTTAGAACCAACAGATCCCTCCAGCTCCAGTCAACCTAGTTATGGTCAACCTAGACGAAGTAATTGTGAAAGAAAACAAGCTGATCTTGGTAAAGACATGGTTCCTCATACTCAACGGTATCGTGCCAACGCAGTGAAAATGGAACCAACAACTTACCAACATGCTATGCAGTCAGATGACTATAAATTGTTGTAACAGCTGGTAAGCTGGATAATTCCTGTAGCCTATGTTTTACATAGGCGTGCACATGCGTGCACAGGCTTAACAGCGGTAGTGCATTGTGCACTGGCAGATATAGTGGCTGATGATAATTTAGGCTGAGACACTGTATATCAGAATTCCCAAAATAGATGGATCATGGAGCTGAAACATAAGAGCTTCTTGGCATGCGGCAACCTTCTACTCCGTGGCTAACTGTTAGAATCGGTTAATATTGATCCGGTTCGGACCGTAATTCTACACCAAATCAACGCACTATGGGACTCGGCATCCGGATATCCGATTCATTACTAATCTGTACCAATCAGATAATCACTGGGTATGGTTACGGATAGTTCTATCCGTAATGGAGGTATACACATTCACCCCCTTATCATCCTCTCATCATCCTCTGGAAATCCTACAATGATCTCTTTGATTATTAACATTAACTTCCTTCAGGATCTTATGATAGTTTCTACCATATTCATCTGGAGTTAGAAGATTGGATTATAGAATGGACCTGGGCAAAGATGTATGTATACCACTTGATAAACCCCTAAGTAATTAATTTTAATACAAATATATATCTTACTTCTGAAAACTCTACAGATTATGAGACCAAGTCTTTAAATCAACTGAGCATACTCTTAACTCGTCCCATCAACTCTTACTTCTACTCTTGCTTCTACTTTTACTTCAACTCTTACTTGTACTCTCACTCTTACTCTATCAAAAAGCCTCCGCTATGTCTACTTCGGAAATTCTCAAGGCTCTTTGTCACGCCCCAAACTTGCAAAAATCAACTTTTATCAGATGGAAATTCCTAGTTGAGCAAGTATTCATCAACTTACACATCGAAGAATATATCCTCAGTAACATAGCAGAGCAAAAAGTGAAAACTGACCCAGAAAGCATTTCCAAGAGAGACCAAGATGGTAACATTAAGGTTGCTCTTGCACAACTCGTCCCTGAAGAACTATTTTAACTTATTCATGGCAAAGCAATATCAAAAGGCATGTGGGACGCCCTCCTCCAATACTACAAACATACATTGCAGGAATCTATTGCCACCTTACTTCAAGACTTCTGGGGCTTCCCCATCGAAGATGAGACTGATGTCGACAAGGTTGCTGAGCAACTGATTATTCGGCAAACTAAAATATCGAATCTTGACATCTAACAGAGTCCAAATGATTTCCTAATGAAGAGCCGCCTCCTTGGCAATTTCGACAAAACCTGCAATGGGTATTTTTGTGGAACTGTCACCATTCTAAGAAATGTCCCTTCTATTTCATTCTTTGAAGCTGTCAACTCCTTGTGAGCTAGCCAGGTAAGTTACGATAACCAATATCAAATCGGCAACGCATCATTCGTCAACTCAGATAATAATGACACCCCTTCTTGCAAGGGAAAAACCTGCGCCTTTTGCAAACAACTCAACCATACTCGAGAAACTTGCTTTGCTTGGCTGGACACTCCTGATGGATCCAAATGGGCAGCCAAGAACCCCCAGAAAGCAAGCATCACTATACGTCTAAAGGAGAAATTCGGCAAAAGACCAAAAGCCGTTCCAGAAAAAGATCCTCTAGATGATGGTGCATGGATTGTCGAAGAATAGATACTATCTTCATTAGGACAAGGCAAGAACCGCGATGTTGTTCTTGATACCGGCGCGACACATCATATATTCTATGACCGTTCCCTATTTACCTCCTTTTTTCCAATTGACAAGAGAGTCCAAACAGCGTCTGGCCATTTTTCAACCGTCACTGCAGTTGGTTCCATCCACCTAACAGTATATAACCTCAAAGACCATTCTAAGTTTAAAGTCATCCAGATAGATGATGTGTGGTATCTTTCTTCATGTACAAAAAACCTTATCTCAGGATCTCAGTTAATCTCCCGAGGACTAAAACTCCATTCCCGAGCAAATGGGATTGCAGTCGTATCAGCCCATGGTGCTTTACTTGCAACAGCACAACTAAAAGATGGCCTTTTCTGCTTTAATACCTATCCTAACAAAAATTTAACTTGTTCAACAGAATTAACAAATACTCCCTCCTCAAAATTAACAACACTTACAGCAGAAATTGACATCTTCTCCATCAGTCCGAGGGAATTCAACCCTGCTCTTATTTCCCAGGAAACCACTAATGACACAACTAAACTTCTTCATAGTCGCCTAGGTCATATCGGCTCACACCTCCTTAAAACCCTGGATATATTAACCTTTTCACAACCATTAATCCGAAATGACGTCCTAGATTTTAAAATAGATACAAAAACACTCGCCAACTGCGGCGTTTGTAATTCATGCAAACAGGTAGAAAAAATTAATAGAGGACCCGCCGCAAGGTCGTCCACTCCCCTCGAACTAATCCACTCAGACACATGGGGCAAGTGTCGAGTTCCAGGAATCTTTGGCTCCTCATACTTTGTCTCATTCACAGATGATGCATCTCGTGAGAATATTATATATGTCCTGAAAAGCCTAAAAGAAGTCCGAGACTCATTCGAAAAATATAAGCAGCAGAAAGAACTCCAAACAGACAACAAAATTAAGGCTATGCGGTTTGATGGGGGATCGGAGTATAAACTGATAAATTTTGGCGGTATCACCCAACAGACTAGTGCACCTTACACACAACATCAGAATGGCGTGTCCGAAAGACTAAACCGCACTCTAATCACTATGGCTAGATGTATTCTTGCGCACTCTGGTCTGCCACTTCGTTTTTGGGACGCTGCCATTCTCACAGCTTGTTACCTGCGAAACAGATTGCCTCTCTTGCCCGATAAACGGTCTCCATATGAAGTTATGAATGGAAGAAAACCCGAAGTTTCCCACCTCAAAGTATGGGGCTGTTTATGTTACGTGCTTATTGACACAAAAGACCCACAAAGATATAAACTCTCTCCAACTTCCCTGAAAGGCATATTTGTCGGATATTGCGAGTCATCAAAACAATACCGAGTTTATATTCCGACGAAAGCCGGAAGAGACAAGGTGGTCATATCGGCAAATGTCCGCTTCTTCGAAGATTCTTTCTGGGATTGGAGTACTTCCAGCAACGAGCAATACGGTAACCTCGAAGACGCACTTGAAGATGACGGTACCAACACTCTATTCCACCCTCCTAACAACTCAGACCCCGATGACTTTATCCCTTCGACTTCTTGTCCATCATCACCATCATGTTTGCCTTCCCTACCATTCTCTCCCTTGTCAATACCACCTGTAGTCATAACTCCCCCTGAACCGAGCTCAAGCCCCGCCACAAACGTAGAAATTCCTGAAATAAGCACACCATCACCTGTTTCTGAAAGTCCAAACTCTCCCCCAACAGAGATACATGAGCCTACCTCGGAGCCCTTCACACCTAGGCAAAGCAATCGAACCCCGAAACCAATCCTACCCCGGTCAGCCTGGCAACCAACTCCTCGTGCTCTATATGTCGGTGGAGAGGTACCAATTCCTCAGTCTTTTAAGGAAGCCACCAAGGGACCCGATAGCGAAAAATGGCACGTTGCAATTCAAGAACTGAAGTCTCTTCGAGAGAAGAAAGTTTTTACACCGGTCATCCATGTTCCACACGGAAGAAAACCTGTAGGTTCTAGATAGGTGTTTGCAGTAAAGTCGGACGGGCAATTCAAGGCAAGGCTCGTGGCCAAGGGATTTAGCCAAGTATATGGGGTAGATTACTTGGAAACTTATTCTCCTACCCTTCGTACAGACTCACTAAGGATTCTCTTGTCTGTTGCGACTTATCGAAACTGGGAAACTCATCAGGTTGATGTCAAAACAGCTTACCTAGAAGGCACACTGGATGAAGTGATTTATATGAAATCACCTGAAGGAATGGAAGGCACACAGTACGTGCGCGTAAAAAAAGCACTTTACGGCCTGAAACAGTCCGGTAAGGCTTGGTACGCCAAACTTGACTCAGAACTCTCTTCCCTGGGATTAGAAAAATCCAATTGCGACTCCTGTGTTTATATCAGTAAGACCAAGCAACTAGTAATTGGTGTGTATGTCGACGATCTGGTAATCCTCGGTTAAAACATTCTTCACGTTGAAAAGATTAAAGAGGATTTGTCATCCAAATTCCCGATCAAGGACCTCAAAGAAATTGACACTATCATTGGCTGGAGGATACGTCGTGACAGAAAAAACAGGACCCTCGAGATATCACAAGCTCACTATCTAGCAGATAAAATTAAGTCTTTTGGGTTGGAAGATGCCAAATCATACAATTCCCCTTTAGACGGATACGAAGGAGTTATGCCTGCACGTGAAGGTGAAACCTCGGCTGATGAGTCAGCTTACTCTAGCGCGATTGGTAGCTTAGGCTACGCAGCTAATGGTACCCGACCGGAAATTTCTTTCACCACTTCCCAACTAGCAAGCTTTAACTCTTCTCCAACTGATCGTCACTGGAACAGTGTCTGTCAAATCTTTAGATATATTAAAGGGACGCAGGAGTATCATATCACTTACAACTACGGCCAGTTATCACAGGATCTCACACCAGATACGAGGGCTAATTTATTTTCGGATTCCGATTATGCTTTGGACGTTACCACACGCCGCTCAGTCAGTAGTTTTATTCTAATGCTTGGCGGTGGCCCTGTGTATTGGCAATCAAAACGACAAAAATCAGTTGCAACCTCGACAGCTGAAGCCGAATACATCGCAATCTTCGAAGCAGCCAAGCAGGCCGTCTGGTTTAATAGGTTCATAAAAGAGCTTCATGCGGAAAAACTGTTCCTCGATTCGGGAGGCACTAGGACCCTAACCGACAATCAGAGTGCACTTGCTCTTGCCAAGGGAACTAACTCTACGAGAACCAAGCACATCGATGTCGCTTATCACTACACAAGAGAGTGTATTGCAAATAGAGAAATTGAACTGGAATATATCCCAACAGATAAGATGTTGGCTGACATCCTCACCAAACCATTGCCAAACCCAAAATTATGTCCTATAGCTAAGCGTATATTTGGCCTTCAGTGACAATCTGATCGGTCAGGGGGAGTGTTAAGATCGGTTAATATTGATCCGGTTCGGACCGTAATTCTACACCAAATCAACGCACTATGGGACTCGGCATCCGGATATCCGATTCATTACTAATCTGTACCAATCAGATAATCACTGGGTATGGTTACGGATAGTTCTATCCGTAATGGAGGTATACACATTCACCCCTGTCAGAACTTGTCAGGCCCCGGTACTTTCAAATTGAATATCTCCTTGCTGGACCCTGAAGATCTGTTATGCCGATCTATTTTAGGACCGACGCATTAATAGTAATCTTCGCAACAAGCTTTATTTAGATATTCTATTTTCGTTTCGTTATTTTTAACTTGCTTGGGTTGAATAATTTATGGCAAATCTTCAGGATAATGGTTCTAGGAATTTGGATTCTACTGTACTTAAGGAGTTGTAGCCTTCCCTTCTTCTCTCTTCACGCTTTGTCTTTTCTGTCATCCTATCACTACCTTAGAAATCCACCACCTTAGAAATCAACTACCTTAGAAGTCTACCACCTTAGATACCACTTATCTCAGTCCACATTTCTTCTCACTTTGCCTTGTCACTTTCTTTATTCTCTACTCCTCTATCTCCCATAACATTCCCAACAGCACGGGTATCTGAAAGTCACAATATCCACCCACCAACGTGACAACCCCCTTATCATCCTCTCATCATCCTCTGGAAATCCTACAATGATCTCTTTGATTATTAACATTAACTTCCTTCAGGATCTTATGATAGTTTCTACTATATTCATCCGGAGTTAGAAGATTGGATTATAGAATGGACCTGGGCAAAGATGTATGTATACCACTTGATAAACCCCTAAGTAATTAATTTTAATACAAATATATATCTTACTTCTGAAAACTCTACACTAACTTCTATTTCAGGAATCCTCATTGATGTTAGGGCTATGGTATTATCTACGAGGAGCAGAGCTTTGTATATATTTGTAGGACTCAAAATAGATTGCTTTCTCTTCAGATAGAATATAAACTACCTCTATTCATTTAGCTGCGCAAGCGCTCTTGTCTAGACTGTGACAATTGTGGGGGAAAGCGATCAAAGAAGAAACGGATGCACTTAATAGGAATAATACTTTGGATGTCGTACCTCGCCCCAAGGATCATAATATTGTAGGAAGTAAGTGGGTGTTTAAAATCAAGCAGAAAGCAGATGGTACGGTGGACCGCTATAAGGCTCGTCTTTTTGCTAAAGGTTGTTGTGCCTAGGAGCATAGTGGACATGGCAAGGCTGCATAAACAGCAGATGAGGTGACACCACCGAGGTTAGGATGAAGTGTTGGGACTAGTTAGGCGAGGTGTGGGTCCCACGAGACTTGATGTTTGCATTGTGTGCTCTGTTGGCGCACGGATGATTTTAGAAGTATAAGTAGGCTTAGATTCGCCACTTTTGTTAGATATCATTCTCATCATCTTTAATTCAATCTTACATTCCTGCCATACGCGCAATTGCCTGTTCTACTCAAGCATCCGAATCCTTTTAGTAACTCTGCACAAGTGTACGTACCCCATCATATACCTAGTAAAACAAAGGTTTCTCGCAACAACCTGGTATTGATTACGACAATACATACGCTCCAGTTGTACGCTTTGACTCTCTGCGCATGTTGCTTGCCTTAGCAGCATACAACAGATGGATACCCAGACAGTTGGATGTAAAATCGGCATTCCTTTACAGAAATCTTGACCAGAAAATATACATGGAAATTCCTGATGGGTACAAGAAACTCAATAAATGTTATCTTCTGCGTAGAAGTATCTTTGGTCTGAAGCAATCTCCTCTTGTCTGGTACGAGACATTATCTTCCCTACTAAACAATGACAGATTCTCTTTGGCAAATTTTGACCCATGCATCTTCATAAATTTCGAGAAGCAAATCTATCTTGCAATCTATGTCGACAATATTTTGATGTTCGGACCGAATCAACAGACATTGAATAAACTAGAAGAAACATTACATTCAAACTTCGAATGCACGGATCTAGGTACAGTTTATTTCATTCTAGGAATTCAGGTCATCATTACCAAACAAGGCATTTCGTTAAACCAAGCAGCTTACATAAGTAAAATCATACAACGATTTGAAATGCTGGACTGTAATCCAGTTGGTACACCTCTCGTACCCGGAGCCCAGTTTCGAAAAGGACAGCCTGGAGAAGATATACCAAATCCAACAATTTATCAATCAATAATAGGTTCACTAATGTATGCTTGTATTGGAACACGACCTGATCTTGCACACACTGTCACTTGCCTCTCTCAATTTTTCTCTTGTCCCACTCGCACCCATCCCGCTGCAGCAAAACGCGTTCTTTGTTATCTGAAAGGTACAGCCGATTGTTTGCTCACCTTTCCCAAATAAAATGACCAAATTCTTCACGGATTTACCAATTCATCCTTCGGGAACTTTCTTTACGATCGTAAATCCTGTTCAGGATACATTTTCAGGCTAGGAGAAGCAACTATCAGCTGGTGTTCCAGGAAACAAAAGACCGTTGCCCTCTCGACAACTGAAGCCGAATACATGGCAATTTCTGATGCAACTCGCCAAATGATCTGGATCAAAAATGCCCTGATGGAGCTAAAAACTTGCTACGATGCGGTGTTGCATGCGGACTCTAACGGGGCAATTGATCTAGCTAAGAATCAGAAAATATCTCAACGATTGAAACATATTGATATCAGATATCACTTCATCAGGAGTCATATTAACAAATCTTTCAAACTTGTATATATTTCGACAAATGATAAATTAGCGGATCTAATGACTAATCAATTGGCCAAACTGACTCATCAACGGCTCTCGGCAATTGTACGATGCAGTCCTGAGGGGAAGTGTCGTAAATAGAGAAGTAACATGACTGCATAACTAATCTCACCCAAAACAGTATAGTGTCTTAATGCACTATTATGAAAATAATTAACAGAGATAATTATTTTCAACTGTATTACTAAGCTGCTTCCATGACCATCATGTTATCAGATTCTATAATGATCCTCATTATTCTAGCAGTTTCTCTTGTGTGTCCTTATGGCCAACAACCTTCTTTATGGTGCTACACTTTAGCTTATTTGGCAATGTATAGAAAGGTATAGAAGAATATAGAATGTACCAGTGGAATGTGGAACACCATTAAGAATGTATATAAGTAGGCAGAGTTTTCCCTTTGTAAAAAAGTAAGCAATTGTTAAAATACATATCTTGGTCTATTTGGGAACCATAAATACCCTCCCTCGTCATCAGTGTCAGTCTGTGAAATCATCGCCATTAACAGAACCTTCTAACCTTTAACGGTACGTCCTTCAGACTTGTTCATAACAAATTATTTCAATTAGTTCTAGGCAAGAAATTGAACAACACATTGGTTAAAATTGACGACTCAAAACAGAGTGCACAAACTGTCCGTACATCACAGTCAAGCCCTACAGAAGATCCTGATAATAATCGTCTACAAGTTGTGATCTCGAAAGAACATGATCCGATAGAATTTGGTACAGATAGTGAACAAGATGATCAAATGGAATTTGTCATAGAGCAACAAAAGAATCAAATCTTGAAACGCAAAAGACATTCACTTGATGATGATGAAAGCGAGCGCGATGCAAAACTCAAAAAATTAAAGGCCTTGCTTGCTATGTTAGACCTTGCCGATATAATGAATGAGAGTGATCTGGAAAATGCTTTTCTTTCCGAAATACTAGTTTCCGCTGCCCTTACTTGTGAAGAAATACCTATTTCAAAATCATATAAAACCGCCATTAATGATCCTGTCTATGGAAAAATGTGGAGAAACGCTATCGACGAGGAAATCCGTGCTTTGCTAAGTAACCAGACGTGGGAAGAGGTGTGTGCACCAGCTGACGCTAATTTAATTTCGTCGAAATGGGTCTTCGCCGTAAAGCTAAAGCCGGATGGTACACTTGATAGGTTCAAAGCCAGACTAGTTGCTAAGGGTTTTACTCAAAAATTGGGCACTAACTATAAAGAAACATTTGCACCAACTGTCCAAATGGGAACGCTTCGAGCTTTTCTAGCAATTACTGCAGTTGAAAACCTAGAATTGTCACATTTTGATGTTAAATATGCTTTTACAGAAGCATCTCCAGACGAATTACTGTTTCTTCGCGCCCCCGAAGGAATCAATGTGAAGCCTGGCCATGCTTTATGCGTGAAGAGGTCTTTGTATGGCCTGAAACAAGCCACGAGAGATTGGAATCGGCTTTTCAAATCTAAATTACTTGAATGAGGATTCATTCAAAGCCTAGCGGATCCATGTCTATTTACTCACCCATCCAGGGCCGTAAATATCCTCGTCTATGTTGACGACATTGCTATTGCTTCCAAGTCTAATACACAGATTAATTGGCTTTATAAAACCATGAGCAAATCCTTCAATACCAAGAACCTGGGGGAGATGGAAATGTTTCTTGGCATGAGAATAACAAGGGATCGACAAAATAGGAAACTTTGGCTGGATTAACAGCAATACCTAGAGCGAATTCTCACAAATTTTGGTATCCCGAACGCCAAACGTAGACCAGTTTCAATTCCACTTGATGGTTATGAAAATCTATCTCCCGCTGGAAGAGATAAAACTCGAATCGACCCTACTGAGTATTCCATGATTGTTGGCAGTCTAATGTTTGCCATGGTATACACACGGCCAGACATCGCCTTTGCACTAGGAAGACTCAGTCAGTACATGAAGGAGCCGACAGAGAAACATGGACAAGCACTGAAAAAGCTCATGCGCTATCTCCGATTTACAGTTGATTACCGTCTCCGATTCAGCCCAGAGGGAGTTGTAAATTTAGTGGTTTATTCTGATACAGATTGGGCGACAGATAAGGTTGATTGGAAAAGCATATCTGGGGGAGTTGGAATGCTTTGTGGCGCGGCCATTTTTTGGCACAGTAGGAAACAGAAGTCTGTGAAAACTTCAACAGCTGAGGCATAGTATGCGTCAGCATCTATCGTGGCAAAATTAGGTTGATGGATGGCACTAGTATTACGAGATATGGGTTATCCTTAATATATAGCCTTGAACGGTATGACAGTTGACACTAGGGATGACAATCAGGGTGCAATCGCACTGATTAAAAACCCTCACCTTAATGAGCGCTCAAAACATATCAATATCTGTTATCATCACATACGAGACCTTCATGAGACTAACCGAATTCGTACTCAGTACGTTTGATCAGAAGAGATGATTACAGACGGACTTACAAAGCCTTTAGCTAAAGGACCCTTTGAGATGTTTATGAGAATGATGGGAATTGGTAGAATTTAACTAGCACGTGACCAACTGAAATACGACCAATGGGGGAGTATTATATTAAAGGTTATAAAATTTTATTCACCGTAAAGCAGTAGAATTATATTTTATAAAGTAGATAATAGTGAACAATGTTGTCAGAGTATAAAGATAATTTGGTAATTGTTAGAGTTCGCAGAAAATGGAATCTCGGCGGAGCGGAGCTCCAAGTATATATCCGAGGAACACATGAGCTTGGTTTTCAGCCAATCATGAATTTTCCAGTTTTGAGGTGTCACCCATTTGGGCCTAGTGAGGTACAGAATCCATGCCAGTGTATATATTCAGGTGTGAACATCCTTACAGCGTCTAGTTTGACGTGGCTCAATAGTAGAGAGTCATAATTGAGGGAGCCTCTTTGAGGCAACAGGGTGGTCCAGCAGGCTTAGTCGGTGGTATCGGCTCTGTCTGAGGGTTGGCTTGATCAACCAATCACTGCACAATTGCATGTATGCATGCATGCGTTGTGTGGCAGTAAAACCCCGGCTAGACTTGGTATTTGGTGTCCCGTATTTGGTTGTCCCTGTTGGTTGTCCCTGTTCGGTTGTCCCAAAGTCCATTGGTTCAAAACCATTTGGCACAGCCAGTCCTTTGGTTCAATCCCATTGGTCCTGTGGTTGGTTGAGTGTTGATACCAGCCCATCACAAACACATTTTCTGATTCCTCTTCATCCTTATGCATGTTTCTCATCATGTTTCTCATAATTCATCTGATTCCTCTTCATCCTTTGTCATTCTTCCCCTTCTCTGATGAAGATATAAGCCCTTAGCTCTCTTGATAGATAGAATCAATCATTCATTCACTTCCTCATCCTCTCTTGCACAGCTCTCGTTTGCACAGTTTGCACACTGAAGAAGATCAATTCTCTCAGTCAAACCCGAACAGAACACCATCCTCTCTATGCTCGAGAACATCCTGGCTAAAAAGGGTGTCGTCAAACGTATTATCACTGTCTAACAGCGCCGCGTCGCTCATATCGCTGAACATGTTCTCGTCGCGATCGGAAGAAGCAGGGGTACGTCCCTTAGCAACAGCAATAGGTCGGGACCGGGGAAGGTTCGACGATATCGAAGACAATGGTGTTCGTCCAGAAAAGGCAGTGGCCGTACGGTAGGGCGAAGAAGGCAGACGCGTGGGCTGCTGTTGATAGTCTGCTATCAACCGTCGGCCTTCAGCTCTAGCGGGCTCTCGTTCGTCCCAGTCGATCATCCTGTCGATAGCGGTGTCTCCGCCGGACGCTTGCAAGCGGTCTAGATCGAATGGCTCCTCAAATAGTATATCGTCGAGGCGTTTCACGCGTGAGACGGCAACGTAGAAGAGATCGGTAGCCTTCCTCCCTCGTGCAAGATTGAGAGCAACACGGGGGAGAGTCATACCCTGCGACTTGTGGATGGTGATGGCGTACGCGAGCTTGACAGCGAACTGACTTCGATACTGCACTTGACCTTTGAGCAGGAAATCCCGGGAGGACCGGAATATCGGAACGATAGGCACTTGCTCGCCGGGAGTGTACGCGAACGCCTTCCCTGTGTAACCGGCGACGGCAACTAAAAGGCAGTAGGGAGGTTGCGAGCGAGGGTCATCACCGGGAGACCACACGATATCAGGCAGTATGCAGTGTGTGCCGTTAACGATTCCAAGCTCGGTCCGGAAGTTTTCGAGAATCATCAGTCTACACCCGATAGTCAGGTCGAGAGCTGCGTTTTTGTTAACGATGAGGTGTACAGCAAGAACGAAAACCATCGGAAGGCACATACCTGGCGCAAGCCCACCCGCAGAATCGCTATCGAGACCCTTCGCCTGCGGACAGGAATTGGAAGCGACCACCTTGATCACGGCCTGTCCACAATCACGCAGACGATCATGGTTGAAGCCGTCTACGTCAGCGTTCGTCGAGTAGATTCGTACAGCGTCGGAGAAAGTAGCAATCTCGTTAGGTGCGAGATTGAACGCGCATCTTTGGGATAGCGTCGCCCAATGTTCCTCTTCTACAGCATTGTTCCGGAGAGCCTCAAGCGCGGAGGCGAAAGCAAGCTGTGTACGATCCTGTCGATGTTGAGTGACGAGCTCACGCGTTGTCGTAAACAGCTTGTACTTCTGATATCCGAAGTACGTGTCGCCATGGACCTGTTGTTGCTGGTGTCGCGGTTGGGATTGTTTGATAGGCGGGCCAGGAGGAGCCGGATTGAGTCTGCCGTGGCGCCCTATCTGCGTGAAGAGCGCCTTGTCTGCTACAGGGGGCAGCTGCCAGAAGTCGCCGAGGAGGATAATTGATCTACCCCCGAATGGATGCTGTGATTGCGGGAAGGCTTCCTGAAGCCGTGCATTGATTCGGTGTAGGGTAGCCAGTGATATCATAGACTTCTCGTCGATGATAATGTACTCGACGAAGCGCAACTTAGCCCGTAGGGCGGTAAGGGCCGCCGACTGCAGAGGCTCCATCGTCTGTGCACCCTTCAAGACAGGCAGTCGAAGGAGCGAATGTAGCGTGCTCCCATTAATGCCAAAGGCAGCGGCACCAGTAGAGGCGCAGCGTTCGAGGATAGGGCGTGTGCTGCCCGTCAACTGCTGGAGATGCGACGAAAGGACACTAATAAGAAAAGACTTGCCTGTGCCAGCGCGGCCGTCGACGTTCATAAGGATAGGCGAAGGGTCGCCTCCAGCGAGACGACTGCGGCAATGCCCCATAACCTCATTGTAGATAATGCGCTGCTCTGGCAATAAGGCGTCAACTAGATCGAGTGGCTGCGTAGATGGGTCGATGCGATCGTGTTCGATGAGCTTCCACCATTGAGTTCCGATCGTCCAGAGCTCAGAGCCTAGATGGATTTCGTTAGTAGGGGGCGTCACTGCCAACGAAAACCACGTACCCTCGTATGTGCCGACATGGCGGGACCAGTCGTATGTCCGATCAATTTCACGATCCCCTAGGCCGTCTGGATTCTCGTCGCGTGCGGCTGGATTGTGCCGGGAGGTCTCGGCTGCGAGACCCATCTAGTCGTCGTCGTTCACGATCTCTTCTAGCTGAGACGCAGATAGGCCCTCGAAGTCATCTTCCGGGGGGGTTGGGAGTTGGACGCTATAGTAGTCTCTCTTCAGCGTGTGGGGACCACCTATGACTGGGCATGAGCCTGAGCAGCATGCAGCGAACGCCGCTTGCCAGCTATTGTAATCTGCAAGTATGCCCTGGGCGAGCTTTGGCGAATCTCGGAAGGGGTGGTGCAGAGTCCATCAAACCCGGCAGTATGACTCGTACTGGGGATGATCTGGCGACGACTTGTACACAGGAAAGTAAAGGAGAACGCGGTCTTTAGCCCGTGAGCGCGCACAGTTGCCGCTGGCCTTGTTGTGAGTCCAGGAGTTGAGGAAGTCGAAGTACGTTGTATCCTCTGCAGTATCTGGTCGGCTTTGGTACTTCTGTAGTAATGACCGTCCCTCAACCGCGTCCTCGTCATCTAGTGCAATGGTATGGCGAAGTTTGGCATCCTCGCGATAGTCGACCTGCACGACAGAAAGGCTAGTGACCGAAAGTGGGCGTTTGAACAGGATGTGGCAGACCTCTTGTGCGGACCAGTCGCGCTCACCAATAAGCCTGTTCATCATCTTTCCGTTGTAAGACAACATCGGGTGCTTGTCGTGGACCCATGGTACGATCGCCTTTGCCATGTCCTTATAGGACTGTGTGTCGACCTCGCCCTTGGTTGCGTACTTAGCGATGTAGCTAACGACTGCGTGCGCCGATGTACATGGCTGAATGTCGCTGTTCGCTAGCCAGAAGGACGTCGTTGGGATGTAGTTGTTCATATAGGCATCATTGCGTTTGCCGTCGAAGTTCCAATAGGGGTTCCCAACTCGTTTGTACATCTTAGCCTCGCCAACTTCGCGTGGGTAGTGGAATCGACATTGGGTAGGCCCAGTTTTCCTCCCCCGAGGTCGACGTTGGCAGTACGACGCATTCGTGCAATGATGGCGCTGTACACGGTTGATGATATCCGAGAGGTGACACACAGTGTTCTGTACTTCGGCCGGTCCGAGGTTGATGGTGCTTCTAGATCCTGGAGGCGGCGCCCTTCTATCAGGCTCAGGGTTAACGGCATGGATATGCCGCGACCAATAGGCGACAAACAGGTCCCTATGAGGCTGCAGTTCGAAATTCAAGTCGTCTACGTTGGGAACCCCATTGCCGCGGGCCCAAACGAATCCATGCACATGTGTACTTCCCCGGCCTTGGAATTCGTATCGGAACCAGTAGTCCTCCACGCCGAACTTTGGTATAAGGACCTCCTGGAGAAACCATCGAAAGCGGTCATGAAAGTGCCAGGTTGCGATGTGAGGATTGTCCCGCAAATTATCGCGGTTGAGGTTGTACCTAGCCTTGTCGTCTCCGGCCTGCCATTCGTCGAACCGTGGAAAGAGGCGGTTCACGCTATACCATTGCGTATCTGCGGCGCTGAACGTGAAAAAGAATGTCGGCGTCCCAAAGGAGTGAACGAACGCAGTAAGCTCCCGGCATTTGCGACTCCAGAATGGCCTGCTTCCAAGTATAGCGCCAGCGGTACGGATGCAGCTGTTCAATAGCGCCTGGGCCTGTTCTGTATCATTGCTAAACGCATCTAGGAGGTCATCCTTCGTTGGGCCTACCGCGCTAGCCTCGGCCTTGCGTGTTGTCCAGCGTGCTCAACTACCGGCCTTGTCTCGCATCCATTGATTGAACACGGCGTATCGAAAACGCGCGTGGCGAGCGAAGCGGCCGTCGTGGAAATGTAAGAGGTGTCGGGCCCATTCGATGAACGTGAGGCTACGGGGTCGAGGTGTGCACCAATCCGCCTTGCCAGTTGGAAATAGCGTTGGGAAGGCTAGAGACCATATTCGCAATCCGAACCGTTGTTGGGAGTACCGGAAAGGCTCGATATCTGACCACTCTAGCGTAGGCAATGTTTGATCGCGATTCGCAGCGGCGCCATGCGTAAGAGCTAAGAGAACGAATGTTAGCATGTGCTAGAAGAGCGCATAGTACGGAGGAATGAGATGTTCAGAACGACCTTCTCGAAGCGCCTCACGCTCCTCTTGCTATGGCCGGGTGAATGGCACCGCGCCAAACTCCGCCCATTGTTCTTCTTCGTCGAACTCTATGTCGTCGTGCGACGGTTGATGAGCGTCTTGGGGCTGGGCCACGTCTGGTTCCTCATCATACTCAACGATGTCGATGCCGCCCTCGGTGTCAAGAGCGTTAGTGTGGTTTGGCAAATCGTCGAGCATGTCCCAATCAATCTGGTATTGCTCGTACCCAGGATGGTGATGCTTGAGGTACGAGAGCCATGTCCGGATATACGCCATCCGAATCGTGAAGGCCTTCATGAACTGCCTGATCGTCTGCTGCCCTGCTGCGGTAACAATATTCTTAGGCCGGATCAAGACGACGCTGCAATCGCAAGGCAGACGGGGCATCTTGTCGACAATAGACGCAACATCCCGAAGAAAGGTCATAGTATGCCCCTTGTAACAATACTGCGCGTCCTTGATGCGGTAAAGGTACATACTAATGTGGACCGGAGATATCATCATCTCTTCCATTTTAGAAAGGCGAGGCAGCGATGGAATCTCCCCTGGGTCCATGTTGTTCTCGACGGACATAAGAAAGGGTGTCTTGCCGGACCCATTGTACCTTTTGCAGCGTTGACAGATCTCGTTCTTTATGGCAATTTCAAACCATTCTTCCTTGCAACGGGGGTACCAGATTGCATGCCCGTCCTGCCACTGCCGCATCCATTTCTGCAAGTCCTGCCAATCCGTAGTCGTTATGGCTGGCGCATCGAGGTCCATTCCTGGCACGATTGTAATTGGATTGTTCTGATCGTGCAAGCGTTGGTCATTGGTAGACAACGGTTGTTCTGGGTGCGTACTCTCGTCGTGAACGGTATGCGTAAGGGGTAGTTCCTGGGCGGCATCGTCTGCATTTGCTGCGGTACCCGTAAGTAGTGGTTCCTGGGCGGCATCGTCTGCATTCGCTGTTGGCAATATTGTTGGGGCGCGGCCTACGCGCGGGTGATATTCATTGGTCAAATGAGGTGGGCGAGGACAAAGAGCCGGAGGCGGCAAGTCGCGCTTCCTGCATTGTTCTTCATATCGGAGAGCGCGTGCATTAGCAGTCTCACGTTGAGAAGCCCGCCCGAACCGCGCTTGAGCCTCAAAGTCAGCATCGTAGTCGTCGTCTTCTTGAGCGTTGGGTTTAGGTGGAGTAACCGGCCGAGCGCAGCCTCTTGTGTGTAGGCAGTTGCGGCACGTCAACTTGTATTTTCCATTCTTGAACTGGTCGAATTCAGAAATATCACATTCGACTTCGCACCGTTTACATAACTTGCTCATGTTCGTGGGTCGTGGGTCGAAGCGCTTGGTGCTGTGTGATGTTGAAGAAGAAGAAAGGGGTCGCTTACTAAGCGGACCCACCGGCCTTTTTGTTCCAGGGGTTCACAGCCAATCATTTTTAGAGTTCACTAGTTTCACGCTAAAAGTTCCATAAGTAAGAAATCCTCGTTCCTCGGATAATCATTTGGCCCATGTTTAGTTATATTTTAGACGAGTGGTTTAGCATCGAATGTCTTCCATTGTTTGGCTTCATGTATTCCGGTGTTGTATTGGGTATCGGAGGAACCCCGGCGTTTTGGAAGTTCTCCCGATGTTTTTCCTTCAGTGTGACAAGATACCTTAAGTAGTTTGAGATGTTATTCCGAATATATAATAGGGCACTGATTGATAGATGAGCTCCTTACGCTTAGTTTTCCGTCATCTCGAGACTATAGAATTCAAGTTAGTCACCTTCAGTCTTCAGTATTTTTCAGCCTTTGGTGTCTCTTAGCCTACAGTATTTCTCAGTCTTCAGTGTCTTTCAGCTCTCAGACTTCTTCAGTTCCTAATCTCTTGTCTTTACCTCCGCTCCCTTACTCCTTTATTGGACGTTCAGCATTAGTCTAGAGCTACCTTTTCGGCCCTTAAGTTTCCATACCTCAGCCTTGCGCTTCCGCGCTTCCGATCTTCAGCCTTCAGTCTTCAGCCTTTCGCCGTCGAGTCACGTGCTGGTCACTACTCTGACATTACTAAGCGTCTAAAAATATTTAATTATGAATTTCTTTAACCAACAATCTGGAACAGGCAATTCATATCAGCCCCCCTCTGATGACGAAGCTGACATGGATATCTCCCAAACCCACCCTTCAAGTACTTCAGAAATTCAGCCTCAAGCACCGCCACCTCAGCTTCTTATGCTACCCCCAAACCTTTGGAATATCCCCTACCTTCAGAGCTCGACTGAGACATGGAATGCTGCAATTAAAATGGATCCTGTAAGAGTAAGTCGTCTTTTTGAGGTACAAATCCCAAGTATACCCCCACCTCAGGCGCCTTCTATCCCTGTCCTTGCCCCGCAACCACCCCCGGTATTTCGAATCTTCGCCCCACCCATTAGCCCTTACGACGGACAACCATCATCCCTACGTTCTTTTTGTTCACAACTGACGAATCAAATACGGAGCAACCCTGGTCAATTCTCCACAGAAGCAGCTAAAGTAAGCTATGCTTACCAATGCCTTGGTCCAGGTGCCATTTCAAAAATGAGATCATTGTTCCGATGCTTGGAAGACCCTTCAATACCAGAAGAAATCACGACCCTGACGCAGTTTATCTCTGCACTAAAACAACGATGCCAAGACCCGGCAAGGGAAGACCAAGTGACACAATTCATCGAAACCTATTACCAGAGGAACCTGAAGTTTCACGATTTCATCACTACCTTCGAGGACAACATGGCCGACTCGGCATATAGCGAGTTCGACAAAACTCATTGGAAAAAAATGCTTTACAGACATCTATCACGAGAACTCCGAGTTCTGCTTAACGCAGCCTCTGATGCGCCAGCAGAGTACCACGCGTTTGTGAACTACCTTCGAGAAAAAGATGCCGTTATCCAGTCAATCAAAAGCTCACCTGGGCAGTTCCAATCCACAGGTCCTTACCAACCACCATTCACAGCCATCGCCCCTAGCTCTAAAGCACCAAGTCCTATAGCACCAGGCCCTCCGGTACCTAACATCCTCCGACAGCCTAACCCAGTAACTTTAACTGTCTCTCAGGGTGGAACAGCTATGGACCTGGACATGGTGTCTCGAGAGAAAGGACCCGATGGAAAATTGACACCTCAGGCAAAAAACGCCCGGAGAACACTAGGTAGATGTGTTTGGTGCAATCAAATGGGTCACTTTGCGATAAGTTGTCCTCTAGGGTCGCAGACTGTTGCAACAACAGCTATTAACCAAACCACAGTTCCAGAGGAGAATTTAAAAGCGGTACTCCAACAATAAGTCACGTGTTGGATTCATTCTCGGTTGGATCTGCAGGGATTTCCGATTTTTCATGTTCTCGTCATATGTATGTACACGGAAAGATAGGAAATGAAAACTTGGTTGCCCTCATTGACACCGGCGCTTCTGGCTGCGCATTTATCTCTAGATCTCTATGCAATTGCCTACGTCTCACTCTTGTGAATCTTCCGTCGCCTATCTCCCTTGTAGGATTCGATGGGAATTTTGGTCCTAAAATCACTCACAAGGCCTCTTTCCATTTAGCTATTGGTAATCACTCTGAACTGCTCTCGGGATACGTCACTGAGACCTGTAAGTACGACCTCATTCTTGGTCTACCATGGTTGGAGAAGCACGAGCCTTACGTTAACTGGAAGGGACATACAATAACTTTTGGTGAACCATGCTTAGCAAGATCCTGTTGCAATTTTGAGACTACTATTCCCTATGTCAATTCTTCGAAAATGAATCCTGACCTATCAAAGTCAATTTTTATACAAACCCCAAGCCAGCCCCAGAAGTTAGCAACTCCCCCTTCCATTAAGCCTGTTCAAATTTCAGCTCCTGCTTTTATGGCTGCGGTATAGCTAACAAACAGCCATTCATTTGCTTTGAGCCTTCGCGAGCTTGACCTCTTATTAGACGAACCTATGCAGAGATTGACAACCGTTCAAGTTGGTAACACGGCTCAAGTTATACCTAAGGATGCCGACCCCAAAAATTATCTGCCGCTGCAGTATCACGATTTTCTTGATGTATTTGACAGAAAACAAGCCAATAGTCTACCTCCTCATCGACCTTGGGATCACCCCATTGACCTTCAGCCTGGAAAAGAACCCCCCGCAGCACGACCTTATTCGATGAACTTACATGAACTAAAAGCTCTTCGCCAGTATTTAAATGCTGAACTTTCAAAAGGATTCATTCGTGTTTCTCGCTCCCCAGCTGCAGCGCCCGTACTCTTCGTAAAGAAATCAAATGGAGATCTTCGATTCTGCATTGATTATAGAGGTCTGAACGCTATCTCAGTGAGAAATCGACACTCACTCCCCCTAATTTCAGAAACGCTAAGTCAACTTTCAAAAGCTAAATATTATACAAAACTTGACATCATATCAGCGTTCAATAAACTCAGAATCAAAGAAGGAGACGAGTGGAAAGCCGCCTTCACCTGTCGATATGGTCTTTTTGAACCCCTTGTCCTTCCCTTCGGCCTATCAAACGGCCCAGCGTCGTTTCAGTCAAATATCAACCATGCTCTTCGAGGCTATTTAGACCAGTTCTGCACTGCTTACATGGACGATATCTTAATCTATTCCGAAAATTTGATGGATCACCGCCGCGATGTTAAAAAGGTACTCCAGCGCCTTCGTGAACACGGTCTCCAAGTGGACATCTCAAAGTGTAGTTTTGAAACAACACAAGTAACATATCTTGGGTTAATAGTATCAACAAAGGGAATTTCAATGGGTCCTAAGAAAGTTGCTTGTGTGCAAGAATGGCCGGCTCCTCGCTCCGTTCGCGATGTGCAAGCATTCCTTGGGTTCGCGAACTTCTCTAGGCGATTTATACCGGAATTTTCTCGATTAGCCACCCCTCTGACTTGGCTTACCAAGAAAGACATCTCTTTTCAGTGGGATGATACATGCGAATCATCCTTCTTCCAGATTAAGAAAGCTTTTAGGGAGGGTTCTATGCTGGCTCATTTCGACCCCGGACTTCAAACAGTCCTTGAAACTGACGCCTCTGATTTTGTTACAGCTGCAGTACTATCGCAATACGACACCTCGGGAGTTCTTCGACCTGTAGCGTTTATGTCAAAAAAGATGCTCCCAGCAGAATGTAACTATGATATTTATGACAAAGAACTACTAGCCATTGTGAATTCATTTGAAACTTGGACTGCAGAACTGAGATCTGTAGAAGCATCCACCTTAGTCCTCACCGATCATAAAAATCTGGAATACTTTACAACCACTAAAAAATTAAATCGAAGACAAGCTCGCTGGAATGAGCTTTTGTCAGAATACGACTTTAAAATTGTTTTCCGACCAGGTAAAAGTTCAGGGAAGCCTGATGCCCTGACCAGAATTAGCTCCGATAAGCCTTCAACCGATGAGGACGAAAGAAATCAACATCAATTCCAAACAATACTAAAGCCACATCAGATTCTTCGCAATCTAGATACTCCCTCTAATCAGGAAATAGCACCTAATGTCGAACTAACAACGGATAACTGGATTACCTCATGTAAAGATGATAAATTTTGTCAAGAAATTCGTTCAGCATTAGAAAATAGATGTTTTACTCGGAAAGACATACAATTAGCAAGTTGCAAGCTAACACCCCACTCCTTTTCGTTAGATGATAAAGAATATGTCCCAGCTGTACTTCGCGAATCTCTTCTGCGACAACTTCATAATACCCCTCTCTATGGTCATCGAGGATCAGCTGTTCTCTACAGTCTACTCACCCGCCAATATTGGTGGCCAAATTGTCACACTGATTCTAAGAAATATGCACGCGGATGTGAAGACTGCCAGAGGAATAACCCATCCACGCAAAAACCTCATGGATTTTTACAGCCACTCCCTGCTCCTAAATCCTCATTTCGTCATCTCACTCTTGACTTTGTAGGCCCTCTGCCCATTTGTCATGTCCGAAATTTTGATTATAGATTTATCCTCCAAGTTGTTGATCGTTTGACTAAAAGAGTATGGGTTATACCCCTGGAGCGACCATCTTCCAAAGATACCGCAGAAGCATTTATAAATAATGTCGTTCGATTTGCAGGACTTCCCGATTCCCTCGTTTCTGATCAAGGCAGGGCTTTCATTGATAAGACTTGGAAAGAAATTTGTTCTTGTTTAAATATCTCCCACAAGCTTTCTTCTTTGTACCACCCAGAAACTGATGGGCAAACCGAGAGAGCGAATAAGACCTTAGAAGTTTACCTGCGGCACTACGTTAACTATCATCAGAACGATTGGGTAAAGCACCTAGCCTTAGCAGAGTTCTGCTATAATAACAGCATCAATGCATCCACAGGTTTAACTCCATTTTTTGCCTCTTTTGGCCATCACCCCAGACTCAACTTCCAACCTGAATCCGAATCCCCATTACTGCGAGATATACCCCAATTTGTTCAAAAAATGAGTAACGTATCTCAACATTGTTCATAACACATTACTCTAGCACAGGCATATCATTCGACCTATGCTAACGAAAAACGTCTTCCCGCACCTCGTTATCAACCCGGAGACATGGTATATCTCTCATTAAAAAATATTGCACTATCAAGGCCTACAAAAAAATTAGATCATCTCAGGGCAGGTCCTTGGAAGATATTGGAAATGAAAACACCACTAGTTGCTAAGTTAGAACTTCCTCCGCAATTAAAAGTTGACAATAACTTCCATGTCAGTCTCTTGCGTCCAGCATTTTCGGTTTACCCATCGCAACAGCAACAACGACCTCCTCCACTCGTGCAGGACAACGAGGAACCTAACACCTACGAGGTAGAAGCTATACTAGACTCCAGAATCCGACGAAATAAGATTCAATATTTAGTTCATTGGACAGGCTATAATGAAACTACTTAGGAACCAACTAATAACTTAGATAACTGTAAAGAACTAGTTCTGGATTTTCATAGAGCATACCCAGAAGCTCCAGGCTCGCGGGAGCTCGCATTAGAAAAGAAGGGAGGATAATGTTAGAGTTCGCAGATCATTTGGCCCATGTTTAGTTATGTTTTAGACGAGTGGGTTAGCATCGAATGTCTTCCATTGTTTGGCTTCATGTATTCTGGTGTTGTATTGGGTATCGGAGGAATCCCGGCGTTTTGGAAGTTCTCCCGATGTTTCCCCTTCAGTGTGACAAGATACCTTTAGTAGTTTGAGATGTTATTCCGAATATATAATAGGGCACTGATTGATAGATGAGCTCCTTACGCTTAGTTTTCCGTCATCTCGAGACTATAGAATTCAAGTTAGTCACCTTCAGTCTTCAGTATTTTTCAGCCTTTGGTGTCTCTTAGCCTACAGTATTTCTCAGTCTTCAGTGTCTTTCAGCTCTCAGACTTCTTCAGTTCCTAATCTCTTGTCTTTACCTCCGCTCCCTTACTCCTTTATTAGACGTTCAGCATTAGTCTAGAGCTACCTTTTCGGCCCTTAAGTTTCCATACCTCAGCCTTGCGCTTCCGCGCTTCTGATCTTCAGCCTTCAGTCTTCAGCCTTTCGCCGTCGAGTCACGTGCTGGTCACTACTCTGACAGTAATCTTAATAAGTGATTATGGTTGTGAAGATGGTCAAGGAAAGTGGTGGGAACACCAGACTAAATACATATTGGGTAACAGGGTTGATAAGAAGAGAAAGAGAAGTGAATGAGAAAAATGCAAATGTGGGAGACCCAAACTATCCCACCGACGATCATTCTTAGCGTCCAGCTAGCCCCAACTTTTCCACTAGTGGCGCTAATGCACATGCTAGTTAGTTAGCGTCAAAGCGCAATCCAACACCTCAACATTTATAAACCCTTGTCTTATCTAGACCCATGCCAAAGTCTATATCCTAGTACATACTCATGCATAATCTAATCCCTGGTAAATTTCAATCAAAACATATGCTGACCCCTTGTATATTTTATTTGTCAAAATAAGCTTTGTCACTTGCATGATTACAATTAACATATTAAAATAGTGAAATGAGATTGTCTGGATTGGTCATAGCTCTGTTGATCATAGCTACGCTAGCAGGGTTTATATTACTATAAAGAGGAAGAGTTTTCCTATCGGGAGAACTTCTGGAGTACTGGTTTGAGAAGCATTATTTTATGTGTAGCTATAAATCCTCAGAATCCAATTGTGCAGTTCTAAATCTACTTCAATGCCATATTATAAGTCACACTTTTACTATGCACACGACTATCACAGGATTATCACATCCAAAGTTGGGTGTAATTAATTTTATGATAGCAATCATTTCAACATTCCTAAGCCTAGCTATGCTCAAGCAGCTCAAAAGACCACAGCACCAAGCTCTAAGCCTATGCCTCCAGCCAAGGCTAGCAAGCCATCTGTGGCTTGTCATCAACCCAAGGCAAAGCACCAAGTTCAAACCCAGCTGGAAAAAGATATATCTTCCTAAGGCAACAAAGTCATTTCTTTAGTCCTGACCAAGGGTGCTTCTCTCCCAACATACCAAGCAACCCAAATCAGGGATAAAGTTAACTAAGCTATGGGTAAGATAGCTATTTCTCGAGTTTATACATCTCCAAGAAACATCATTGTTTTAACCTATTTTAACTCTACTCCAGAGGAACTTCTAGACCAACAACCCAAGTGGGAAAAGGTTTTTGTTGACTGGCCCATAGGTAAGGCACAAAAAGTTGAGACCTGGCCTAATGTGGTCATCCATGGAGTTCCTTCTTCCCTCTCTATAAATGATATTCCTGAAGAAATTTACTCTTTCAATCCACAAATATCTGTTCTAGGCCAGCCAAGATGGCTGACTGGGCCACCTAAGACTGATCATGGCTCTATAGTTATGACAGTTAGCTCAGAAGCTGAGAAAGCCCAAGTAATCCAATAGGGAGTACTGATTGTTAGTCTGCTGCTGAGGGCAGTTAATTACAAAACTAGCAATGAAAAAACTCTTTGCAGCTCATGCCTCAAGTATGGACATCATCAGCTTCTGTGCAAGAGAAAGCCAGTCTGTGCCATTAGCATGAAAGACCACAAATCCTCTGAGCATAGTTACTCCAAATGCAAGGCTTCTGATAACTGCTCTCACCACTAAACGCAATGTTTTAATTGCAAATCTTCTTCCCATACTGCTCTTCAAAAAAAGGATTGTAAATTTTATAAGGCACTTTTATGATAGAAAAAATCAAAGTCTACCAACATAATGTTGCTAAAGGGAAGTTAATTACACAATCCCTCTTCAAAGTTGCCCTTTCTAATAAATCTGATATTGTTTTCATTCAAGAACCTTATGTATATTTCAACTCATCCATTAATGCTTTCACTTCTCTGTCTCATCCAGCTTACCATATGGTTCTACCTAAGTTAAGCGCAGGTGTCAAACCAAGGGTAGCTACTTATATAAATAAAAACAGCACAGTTGATATATCAGCAAGGACTGATCTCTTATCTGACACTGATGTGCAAGTCTTTGAAGTATCTTCATGTTCTGAAACCTTCTTGATCTTTCATGTTTACAATAAAAAGTCATCTCCAATGGCAGAAGTACAAAGCACTACCCTTCAAAGATTTTTTCAACTTAATCTTAATATATCCAAACCATTTCTCTCCTTAAGTGATCTAAACCTATACCACCCATGGTGGAACCCCTTGATTACCAACCCTTCTTCAGTATCTTCTAATCTCTGTCAATTCTTAGAAAGTTACAAGGCAAGGCTCCTGGTAGACTCACAAGTAATAAAAGAGCACGGAGGGACATTTCATAGACCAAACACTAAGAGTATATCTATCATAGACCTAGCCTTTGTTGCTGGCTTCCAGTAGCTAAAGTGGTATAACTGGCATTATGGAGAAAATACTGGCTCAGATCATGAGGTTATTCTGTTTGAAGCATCCCTTCCATGTCAAAAAAGTTCTGGTCCCTGCCTACCTCCAAGATTTAATACAGGAAAGGCAAACTGGGGAACCTATACCAAAAATTTACAATCCCTTCAAGCCACTTTTCTATCCCAGCTTAATTATGCGATTTCTGCCAGGGAGCTAGACTAACTAGCCTGTCTCCTTCAAGATTTAATTCTTCAAGCATCACAGAATGCAATTCCTAAGTGTAAGCCATCCAGCCACTCCAAAGCCTGGTGGACTGATGAACTTACTTGTCTAAGAAAGGAATATCATTCTAAAAGAAGAAGAGCTAAGAAGTCTTTGTGTAATGCTGAAATTGAGGAAGCTAGAGCTTCTAGAAATGATTATTTTAGGAAAATCAACTATACTAAAGTGGCTCACTGGGAGGAGTTCCTATCTGGAGCTAAGGATAAAAGTTTATTCACAGCCTATAGTTACTCCAACCCTAGGCTGTTTCAACCTTCACTGATCCCTTCATTGAATTACAAGGACTCTATGGGCAATAATAGAGTAGCATCAACCTTTGCAGACAAGTTTTCTGCCCTATTTAGCACTTTGTTTCCATTAGAAGTCCCTAATATAAATGAGAATTCTTTTCCTAACTCTGTTGTCACTGATTTCATCACACCTACAACAAATAACAGTTCACTAGCAAGCTCCCAGTGGGAGTGACCAGAACTTTTTCTTAATGAACTTCTTCAGGCAGTACCTGATAAGAAAACAGCCCCTGGGAATGATAGAATAGATTGGTCCATGATCAAAAAAACTATCAACTGTCTTCCCCAATCTTTTTTTAAAGCTTATTCATTTCTATTTCAATGTGGCAAACATCCATCAGCATGGAAAGAAGCCATTGGCATAATTACTCCTAAAAGGAGTAAGCCTGATTATTCCATGCCTAAGGCTTACAGGACGATTTCACTCATTTCATGTCTATCAAAACTATTAGAAAGAATCTTTGCTCTCAGAATTTCTTATCTAGCAAATTTCTCACCTAGCCTACTCCATCCTAGTCAGATGGGAGGGAGAAAATAGAGGTCTGCAATAGATGTAGTGCTCTTACTCCAGCAATTTGCTAACGAAAATGTTGCAGAAAACAAAGTTGTATCCTGTGTATTTCTGGACATTATGGGAGCTTTTGACAGACTTCAACTTAGAAAGCTGCTCCAAATTCTGCATAGGAAAAAGCTCCCAGCCATATTTATTTCTTGGGTTGCATCATTTTTAGCAGGAAGAAGAATATCTCTCTTATTCGATGGCCAGCTAAGTCATTCTTTTTCTGTTACTGGGGCCCCTCAAGGAAGTCCTATTTCTCTTTTAATATTTTTACTTTCTATTAGTGAATTATTTTCATCATGCCCCAAGCCTTCATTTATGGAAATCTCTTATGTGGATGATATTTGTATTTCTGTGGCATCTAAATCTGTTAAAAAAAATAAAATTGCCCTCAAAGAAAACCTGCAAGCACTCTTTTCTAAGGCAGATTCTTTATCTATTGTTTTTGACAAGTCCAAGTCTGAACTTGTACACTTCAGCAAGAAGATGCCCTACACAGATTCCTTACAGCTAGACAATTTTTCCCTAAAGCCTAGCACTTCAGTCAAGTGGCTAGGTATCTGGCTTCAACATAGACTGTCATTTCAAATTTATGGAGAGAAAAGGATGCATCTAGCCCAAGGGGCCATGCAGAGACTCCTCCAAATTTCATCAAAAACCAAGGGCCTTGGCTTTAATGCATTATGACAGTTATATCTCACTTGTATCATCCCTGTGTTAGACTATGGCTCAGTGCTGTGGTATAACAGATATGGTACAGAGAAGCTATCCAAGATGTGTGACAAGCTACAAAAACATGCACTTCATATTATGACAGGTGCCTATAGAAGTTGTCCTATCAAAGCTTTGGAGGTTGAAGCTGCACTGCTTCCTACAAGGGTCAGGCTCTTTAAACAGTCATCTTCCTATGCACTTAAAATACTTAAACTTCAAGCTATTCATCCTATTTATCAAGCCTTATCAAGCAAACTGCAAGATGAGCTTGACTTTCTTTCTGAAAATGTTGATCTTGGCATGTTTGCATTCTTAGATAAGAAGCCTAGTGGGCAGCTACTGAGAATTGTATTATTACTAAAGCCATTAACTAAACATGTAAAACTAGAGATAGTCAATGCCAAGTGGTCTCCACCATGGAGGGAAGACAATTTATCAATCTCAATTTCTAAATCAAACAAGTCAAAGACAAAGGAAGGACATCTGGAGTTTCTGGAGTCAATTCCTCTCTCACATTTCATTGTTTACACAGATGGCTCTCTAGTCAAGGATAAGGGTTGTGGCATTGGTATAACAATATATTTTCCTTGTACAAGAGAGATCAAGTCTTTATCTTACAATTTTGGAGATAGGATTGGCACAGCTGATGCAGAGAGTTATGCTATATTCAAAGCTTTATTATTTATTAATCAAACCCAAAAAAATGCATGTTATATATTTTCTGATAGTCAAGCTGCTATTTTAAGAATCTCTAAATCTAACAATTTTTCTTCCTTTAAGGTTAGATCCCTAAGTAGTAAAATAGATGTCAAGATCCATTGATGTCCAGGTCATCAAGGAATTGAGGGCAATGAACTTGCTGATAACCTGGCAAGAAAAAGCCTGGATCAACCTGCTATGAAAAAGCATCAATATACCTCTTATTCCTTCCTAGTGGAAGGTATAAGAAAAAACATTTTACAAGCCTGGGACTCTGACTGGACTAAGCAAGTACTTAGGGAAGAAGAGGGGAGGAAAGCCATTGGTCTTGGAAAGTTTTATAAAACTTCTGCAAGGATTTCTATATCAAGCTTCAATACTAAGGCAATTGATCTTACAAAATTTAGCAGACAGATCCAGACCTCTTTTTTTCAGGCAAGAACAGGGATTGGTAACACCCTGGCTCACCTCTATCTGATAGAAAAAGTAGAAAGTAACATTTGCAACTTCTGTAAGAGGGAGAAGCAGACAATGGAGCATCTGCTCCTGCACTGTCCACAATTCTCATCAGAGAGGGGTAAGGAATTTGAAGATCTTGAGCCCAGAAACCTGCAGATTATTATCAAAACCAAAGTTGGCAGAGAAAAACTGTTAAGATACTTAGAGAATTCTAAATGCATACAACTAATTAAAATTGTAGGTCAAGAAGCTACAATTATATAACAGATAAACTTTGAAACCAAAGGACAACAAATTACAAGCCCTATTTAAGGAAAAATAAAATGGAAATAAAAATCACAACTTCAGGGATTCAGCGTGTATTTAGGGTTTATTTGGAATTAGTAGTAATGTTGGATAGTCTAACCCTAAGTTATGAGCTTATAGACTGGTGCCAAGGGGAGTTGAGGGTGTTAGGAAGATCATTTTTTTAATGTATTTAAATCTCTTGTCATAGCTAGATGGCTGAATACAATATGATTTAAAAAAAATAGAGTATGGAAACCAGGATACGATAAAGTAGAAAAAGAATGAATGGGTGTGTTCAAATAAATAAAAGGTTCTTAAACAAATAAAAAATCAGATTTCTGCTCCAATGCAACTTTAAAAAGAGATTGGGTTATGTCTTTGCCCCTGGCAACATTGTGTTGGCAGAATCTCAGTTGTCCTAACATGAGAGGGCCTTGTAGAATTCACAATCTTGCTTTTGTAGAGCGTTATGTTTGGTAGAATTGCGGTTATAACATTTAATAGGAGTGTGTTGACAATTAGTAGAAGCTTTGCAGGTTGTACAAGTATGTGATATAGAGAGATGGTTGCCCATACAAATAGCACAGACAGCTTGTCTTCTGCAAATAAGATGGTGATGGCCATATTTAAGACAATTCTTACATAGAGTCCTCTCAGTACTTGATTGAAAGTTAACTACCTTTAATGACAGGCCCCCAATAAGGACCCCTGACTTCATTAAGTAGGACTTCTCTTCTTCAGAGCTAACAGTGAAGACTGCTGACCCATGCTCAAGTTTTGGAGGCCCAGTGAGCCACCTTGGCTTGCCCTGGACAGAAACATTTGGATTATAGGATGTAATCTCCTCTGAAAGAGAAGAGATGTGAAGAAAAGAAGGAACACCATGCACAATAACTGTTGGCCACTACTCTACCTTTTGTGCCTTTGTGATGGGCCAATTGGCAAAAAACTTGTCCCACTTAGGTCTGTTTTCTAGGAGCTCCTCTGGTGTTGAATTGAAACGCGTTAGAACAACATTATTTTTGAGGGAAGTATGGACTCTAGAAATAGCTTTCTTGCCTAATACTTTGTTAACAGCATCTCTGAGAAGCGCCGGCTGGTACACTGGTATATAGCTATCCTTGGTTAGAACCAAGGTAATGACTTTCTTGTTCACAGGTTTTGTGTTGGATATTCTGGTGAGTAATTGGAGGGGGTGTAGCAGAGATGTCCTATCTTGCGGGAGTCTTTTTCAAGGCGTCGACAAAGTGCATTTGAAGCTTCTCAGGTTGAGGAACTGTAGGTGGCACTTCTGTAGGATATGGGATGTTAAAAGCAAAGCTACAGTCTCTGCCAGAGCTATCATACTTAGGTTTGTGTCTGATACAGGTGGGCGCGACTAATGGCATGGCTGACAGTGCTGGTATAGGGCCTCCAGATATGTTGTTCTGCGCTGGATGTGATTTTGATTGTACTTCTGATATTAGACTTGCCTTAGACGCTTCTGGGACTAAGGAGGGCAGGTGATTAAACCCATTTTCAGTGAATGATCTGAATATATTGATGAGGTCAAGGATGTTGGTTTGGAATGGCCTATCAATCGTTAGATTATAGGCTTCGATAATTTGATCTCTGGCTGAGAAAAGGACATCTTCAGCAGATTTAAGCTTAGTCTTTTATTTATTATCATTCCCTTGAGTTGGTTCAGGGTGAGGGAGGTCCTCAGCTATGCTGCTGTGTGTGCTAGGGGGTGTTAATGGAACTATATCCATTGGGACCGTTCTTGATTCTTGTGAGCTTGGATTGCTAGGTTCATTGAGTTCTTCTCTGCTATGTATGAAGCAAATGGAACCGCATTGTTTTGTTGTGTGATTTGGTACAGAGATTATTCTGACCTGTTTATGAGGTGATAAAAATTCCAAACCTGGGCCCTGAGCCCTCTTCTTAAGTGAAGTCATTTTGCTATTATTATTTTCCTTTAGAGCAGTAAAATTCAAGGTGGTAATGGGATCACTACAAAGATTGAAGTTGTTAGCATTAAAATTAATCTTTGGGGTAGATAGGGATGTAATTGGAAACTTAGGTGAATATTGAGCTTTATCTGCCCAGATTGAAGAATTTAATCTAGGTACAGTAGAAACGTCGATTTGAGGGAAGGTGGATGATCTGCCTCTCCTGAGGTTGAGCTTGCCTTGGGAGCCATGATAACGATGTTTGAGGCCTGTTGTTATTGTTGTTGGGAGCCTTCTACTCTAGGATAGCTTTCACTTAAAATTTATCCACAGTGGTGTTTTTCCCCGCTTCGACAATAAGATCAAGGTATTGAACTCGTCAGCGTAGAAATCATATTTATCAACATCCAAATTTAACCCTGCTTTTCCTAGCTCATCATAGATGCTGCGCACTGTCTTCCAATGTTCTTCCTCAGTACCATTAGTTTACGCCTTAAGTTCATCAATCTAAGCTGTTGAATTGAGGTCTAGATACTTTCTCGGGTGCTCATTGATATATCTTTGGGATTTTGCTGATACGTTTACAAGGCCAAAACGAGTTACCAGTCATTCGAAAAGCCCCAATCTACAGCCGAATATAGTTATTCATTTGTCACTCTCTCTCTTATCTGAACACGGTGAAATGCTGACTTCACATACAATTTAGTGATCCGTTTTGCTTTTGAAATTCGTCTTAATGTCTCTTTAAAAAAAGGCAGAGGGTATCGATCTGGGACAGTAATCGCGTTGAGCCCACGATAATTCAAACAAAAACTCAGTCGACTACTGTGTTTATTTGCAAGGAGCACGGGTGCTGCTCTCGGTGAATTGCTAGGTCGTACCCAGTCCTTGGCCGTGAGGTCAGTCAAAGTTTTGCGTAGAACTAATAACTTTTCCCGGGACATGTTGTATAAGAGGCTCCATGGTAATGGTAAAAGCTTTCATTTTCGAGTCTGAGATTAATGACACGTTCCAAGTGCTACTTTGAAGGAGGTAGACGCTCTGCTTCACTATTGTCTGCAAACAGTTGCGCGAAGCCCTTGACCTAATCTAGCAAATAATTTCTGGCTTGCTCCACTGTAAGGCTTGGCTTGCCTCGTAATGCCTTAACTTTATCTTGTACTATTGCTTTATAATCCGGAATAGACCACATCATAGAAGCCATAGTTTGAGTAGACGTGTTCTGAGGATGTTAAACGTCTTTAAATGCTTCTCGCTATTTTTCTACTACAGATTGATTCTCTTCCTTTCCGGAGATCAATCCGTTGCTCCTTTGAATGAATCACCGCGTCTTTAAATGGCTACTTCAGGATACAACACAAAGTCAAAGCTCAGGTCTCAAATAGTCATCTTAGTCTAAATATGTAAATTTCGTATTTTGAATAACGAGCTTGTTCTTGCTCGAGTTCTAGGCAGTCTCTAAGTGTCTGAGAGGATTCGAAATACTGTTGTGATATCATGTCTATGATGTCATAACCGGCTGAAGTTTACTCAGCCGCACGGGCACTCATATTACCATGGACATAAGCTTTCGATTATATACGGTAAATATATATTTTATGTAGAGCCTTCTAGAACATTCCAGTTAGTTGTTAGAGGAATCTTCTAAGAGTAAGGAGAGCTAAGAGAATGTTCTAGTAACATTTTCTAGGTACTGGACGTTCATAGAACTGAGATATATAAAGAGGTATCAGCCTCCGCCAAACCGATTGTACACTAAGAATAGCGATCATCATGATAGAAACTCATAATCTTCATCTGAGTGAAGCTCAAGTGTACTGGCATACATCCTTATACCTACTGTGAGCATGCCCATCCTAGTTAAATGATCGGGTCAGATGAGAATATCTGAGGGACGAGATGTTGCCGATTGAAGCATGTTGTCAGAAGGCTTCATGTTTGGACGAAAGGGTATTCCGGGGCTGAGTAAGTTTCATAACGAGCAGAGGCATTCTGGAACGGTAGTATGACAGCAGCTAAGAGTTGTTGGCTGTAACCTTTGATAGAAGTCATGAGAAGAGGACCGGTTAGGGCTCTCATGATGATGTATATTAAGAAGGCGTTATCTTCGGGGAAGGAGATCGAGAAAGTGAGATTCTTCAGAGCATTATATTGTTATTTTTATTGTCGTTGATCTTGGTGGTTAACTGTTATCATTTTTAGGCCAGTAGAGTCAATTATTATTATCATCATTTTATCCTCATACACTTCTCTGTCCTCTCCTAATATTTATTATAAATGCGCGGTAGATTTAGCAAGGTTGTTGAATCGTCATGGGTAATGCCGTAGCAAAGACATTTATTGTCAACAAATGCCCGCACGATCAGTTGTTGAAGTATTAGTCACTTAGCCTTGGAAGATATATGACTTGCTTACAAAGCAAGTCAAAACTAGCGCTGTAGGAAAAGTGTAGTTAGATGTAGAGCTTGTCTATACAATATATCATAGTGAAGAAAGTGATTTATCAGCAGTGAAGTTTTGACCATATCTACCTTTAATGTCAGTGTATAAATGATCAAAGCATGTATTAGAAACAGTTCAGTATTTAATCTACCAATTTGGCTAAGATCTGCCATGATCTTACGGGTGGGACTGTGCTCGGGGGCGTCTACTTATCCTATTCTCGGTCATAAGACGCATTGTCTTCTGATGAGAATGTTTGTAGTGGTGTTTATTCGTGCTACGCAGAGTCCAAGACTATTATAACACTAGGGCTCCTCTCTGACCCAAGCCACACCTTCTACAATGCTCCTATTCTCTTTTACCTCGAACCTAAGATCATTGATACATTGACCCATGACGGGTAGCCATTTAGCTCAGTAATTACCCGTAGAATTCAACCACATTTTCTACGGAACCTTCTGCTCAAAAAAATTGAAAAAGAGCAGCCATGGAAACCGGTACGCGGGAAAAAGTCTCAAAAAACCTGCAACTCCAGCCAGACGAGGCCTAGACACCAGAGTCACACGAGGTGCTTATCCCCATCTATATCTCCCTAATATCCCATAGTCCAGATATCCTCCTTATACCGACACCACCAGCGCTCAGGTAGCGGTGCTCTTTCCTCGGGAGACATTATAATGCCAGTATATCTGTAAACAGTGAGAATTCATCTTGGTAAAAATGGCCAACTTAGTCTAATCCATCACGACCATAACGGGAGCTGAGTACGCCCCGGAAACTCAAGTGGGTGACTTTTCCTCCGTGACCGAGTGATGCGTGTTTCGGTTGGCTCTGAAGATAAACTCCAGGTTCGTAGGGGACACCACGTACAGGTAGAAACGCCGTTTTGGCCCCCCTCATAAAGCGATTTGGAATGTAAGCTCTAAATAGATTCTCTCCTTAAGGTAAAAATTTGTATAGTCCTGCGGTGGAGATGGTCTCCGTACCAATCGATAATAAAGGTTGGTTCTGTACTAGAGAATAATTCCCACTGGCAAGTGTTTGTCCTTACTTTTCGTCTAACGAGTTGCACGCTAAGCATGAACCCTATATTTCCTATTGGGACAAAGGACGGATTACAATGATTCTGCTACAAGAGTCAAGTTTCACTGAGCAACTGAAACGCATTCACATAGCTGCTCCTGGAGCACTCACAACTGATAGTTAACTAGCTCTCTTATCTTACTCCAACCCCCCTTTTGAATTTGATTTCATTAGTCTAGTGTGGTGCCTTGAATGGCCCACGCAGGATTCTGTAACTATTACACATACGTAGGAAACCTTTCAGTGAAATACCTATAGTCATGCCTGTTGTTAAGTTACGGAATTTATTGATCAAGCGCGACATAGCTAGGCCAACTCATCTTGACAGAGTTGTAGGTGTCAAACAGATTTGTGAAAAGAGTTGGGCGAAGGTTGGAATATACCGTGTATTACTATTTTTGTTCCATCTTTAGTTAGTCTGCGCTCTCCAGCCGCTGGTTATTTTAAGCAGCCTGTGGACGGATATGGTTATATAGTGCGATAACAAAAATACACGATCTGTTGAATAGTTACTTTACCCCTTTTACTTCCAGAGAACTCTATGAGAATCATAATCTAATACCCGTCTTACTTTTTTGTTTAAAAGTTAGCCAAAGACTTACCTTCAGGGAGCGCGGTGAATGCTGTTTAGTTGCACATGGACCCCTTTCTCTCTCCCTTCATCCTACTCCTCTCCTTTCCGGCCCACTTGTCCTCGCTTCTATGGAGGCTTCAACATCTCCCAGGAGGCGAAACTGCTCTAGCCACCCTTTTAGAATCCATTGGGTTATTCTGGCAATATCATTTGGGCTATTCATCATCGCCTTCAAGGATCTTTCTTTTGCTTTCCTCCTGACTTCAGCTCTTCCTTTCGATCATCGCGGGCAAGCCATGATCATATACTAAACATTTTGGAAGGGGTATCCTCATGGGCAACTTGGGGCGTCCACATCAGGGACTTTTCATCGGTGAAGATATGAGCTGAACCCAATATTTTTGCTTCTTATATATGTGGCTATGCTGCTTTGGCTTCACCCCCTCCTTGGAAATTAAAAATATCCCAAGTGTGTCTTTGCAAGCCATTGAATCCCATACTCGTCAATCTGAACCCTCTCAGTCACCTTATTTACTCTTTCTCTTATCACATCAACCTACTTCTTCATTCCCCGTGAAGTCCTAATGTGAATCCTTGCCCTCAGTGAGAAAAACGAGATCTTGTCTCTCCAGGTTTGTACTCGCCAGTTTAATCCTGCTTTGTGTGTACTTAGCACTGTAAGCGTATAAATGAAGTACAAATTCGGCGCCAGAGTGAAGATCTTGTCACTGTATAAAGAGGCTCATCAGCAGACGATAGAGCCGAGATTAGCATTTGTGGCAGAGTAAAAGATGTTCATCGAAAGAGAACTCGTTGGGAAGGATGAGACGAGAGGATGCGACTGAGAGAAGGCTTTGCTTGATCTTTTGCTTCAGAATGCGACTCTTTTTGACTGTCCCAGATATGAACCGAACATACAAAGCGGTGACAGCCGGCACTGCGTGAAGGTGAAGAGTTCGACCTTGCCAGTCTCCCTAACGGTCATCACAAATACATTCAATTTATTCTGTGCTACTTTTGAATTTATTCCAACTGATCGCGATACAAAATTATTCATGGTTTTTACTTTCATTTTCTCTACATGAGTTTCCATCGGCTTACCAGCCGTTTCAGGGGGAAAGAGGCTGATAATGTGACATAACTCGTCGCTGAAACGATGACCGGAGAAGTCCTGGATATATATTCAATATCTGGCATTTGGCTGTCGGCCGATTATACAGCCCACACACAGCAACATCCGAAGTCCTCTGTCCAGGTAACTAACAATATTCAGATCATCACCAACTTCGTTCTCACTAGTCTTTTATTTCTCGTCATTCCTAGCCAGATAGGCCTCAAATTTACGATAGTTACCTGTCAATCTAAACTCCGTAACAATAATTAGGTGCTAGGACGAGCTACTTAGCAGCCTTCACACTCGACCTAGACTTTTCTGACATCCTATCACGACCTTCGATTCACTCCGAGACACGAATAAGTGAAGAGGTTAGCAGGACGCCAGGGAGAAAGAGAGTAAGTCTCTGAGGAGTATACAGCTCTGCTGAGCTCGGCTAAATAGCCTCTCTCAACGCTGAAGAAGGGTAGCCATGTCTTCAAACTTATTCCTAATATCGGTAGCAGGAGAGCTTCAAACCCAGTCGTATTTCGGCAAATTCATCCTGGCAGCATAACACCCGCAAATGGCCTTTGCTTTGGGTGAAGAGAGGAGATAATGATGTGCCGTGGAATCCTCTAGGTGCAGACTCAAACGAAGACGTGTGTGAGAATGATTTCTTTACAGGAGTCATGGAGAAAGTACAGGAAAGGAAATACTACCTAACTGACAGGTTCTTCAGCCCGTAGGCAGCGAGGACTTATGTGTACACGTCTACTAATAGTCATAGAATCTAATGACTAATGATTCAAAAAAACATGTACATGTAATCATGAGCACACTATTTGTAGTGCATGTAGTACCACTAATAGCTAGCATCATCTCGCTGTCGCCTGTCAAATTCGAACTCTTCACCTTCACGCGGTGCCGGCTGTGAACGTTCAGTACATCCCCATATCAGGGATAGGCCAGAAGAGTCGCAACCTGTTCAGAGCTATAAGCTAACAAGGCACATTCGGTCGATCTCTCCTCAGCCTGTCAATTACTCTCTTTGATGTGACCCGAATCTGACTAATTTCAATCCTCTTCTACCCTGAAATCCCATCAGCTGGGGCCTTCCCCAATCTCTCCCGAGATGAGATGGCATGATCGTTTACACCACAACTCTCTTATACACGCTAAATGCGCTGTGGGTAGTGGATAAACGACTTCAGTTGTGGAACATAAATTCCGAAAGGGTAAGGGTAACACAGCACACCGATAGGGAAAGGCTAGAGGGAATTTCAGGACGGAAAGATGGATAAGGGCTAGAATGCAGAGAAAGAAGAAATAGTCTTCTTCATGGAGAATTTTAAGGAACATTGATCATGATGCGTTGTGCGTGGGCTTACATGGCGAATAATTACCAACAGCTGCCGACAGACAAAATACAGGCAACCATCAGATGTTTCGAACCAGCCCGAAGCTCAAGACTGCCAGTGACCACTCAGCTGGCTTAGCGCACTCGTGGAACGGCACCATCTTAATCACTCGGTTTTTGTTTCAGTTGTTTCTTGGTTGAAAAGTTATTTCTGGACCAACCGCTAAGGAAAAGAGTTTGAAAGAGGGAAACCATCGGAATTAGTGACCCCAAAAAGGTTTTCGAGAGGTGGAATTAGCTTGGGGGGACCTCACAGGGTGTGGGTGGCGAAGGGCATCTAGGTCAGGATCCTTAGAGAAATTAGCACCTGAGGTTGTTCCATATAGACTGAGCTAACTGGTACATAGCAGTTGAGGTTGTGTGCTGTACACTGGCACAACGTTCTCGGTAAACTAAACCCCGTTATGCTGCAGCTTTTGTGGAATACCGGTATATGTAAGCTAGCTGATCAGAATTCAGAAACAGAAATGATTGTCGGGGCGGGGGCGTACATGTACTACGTGTATATGTATGTTGTTTATAAACTTATTGTCTCACATAATTGTCGGTGTAGACCACTACTAGTAAGATTGTTTTCCACACTCTCACACCTAACAGTAACGGAAATTTTATTTACTGTATTTGGATATTACAGAATTATAAAATGACCCTCCCACGGAATCTTTGCCCTCCCGAAGGCTTCATTTTTGACAAGCTGATTAGCATCGAGAATGCACTAGCTCTCAGGTATGGCGATACTGGCGATGAGAGATATAAGATGTTGTGTCAACGAGTCAAGAACATCAGCAACGCCATTACGTTGCACATCAAGGACCGCGCCGAGAAGGAACGGGTTACTGTACACGGGTAGAACACACCCTAAACTGCTGTTGCTACCTCTAACTAACTTTGAGTGCTACTATCGAAATACCTATACTCTTCCCGAAGCAAACTCCTCAAATACAAATGATGCTTTTTAATCTCGGATATAAGGCACATGAGCTACTGGCCCAGTGTGTAAATGATTGGGTACTGCGTCATCTCTACCGACTAAAGATAGAGAGTATGCGGAAGAATTTAAAACGCGATAGAGAAAGAGAAAAATCCGAGAGAAAAGCAAGGAAATACGAGCGCACAAAAAAGGAGCCTGAAGCGTCAGTAATTAAATTCTCTATTTATTGAAAAGTGTGCACTAATTATTGACAGTCCAGCGCCAAGCACTAAGATAAACCTCCTGGCAGATTCTACAAGTTCATCCCACACGACTATTTCTCGATCTTTCACCCCCCAGCACGGGAACAATAATACACGTCTATACCAAAATGAACTCCCTAATACTGATAATTTCCCTACCATTATTCCAGAGTGCTCTCGGAGGCCCGCAACTGTATCCACCATAAATCTGATGAATCCGACTTCGCCAACAAATCCCAGCACGAAGGATACCAGATCAACTCATTACCATCGTGATGAGCTCGTCCCAGACTACACCAGACACACTGAAGCTGTTATGACTCCGCTGTCACAAAATTCAGAACAGTCAGATAACTCGGAGTCAATATATTCAGAGGACTCAGAGCTTCCAGGTATGGAAAAAGAGCAAGCTGAATCACCGAGAAACCGAGCACGACGTCATCAACCACTGAGTAGTGAAGGTGATAAGGAGCTCTATGAGAGAGAGGAATTTCAGTCCAGGAAGAGAAAGATTCAAGAGAACAAGGCAATAGCCAATTTGAGAGCTGAAAATAATGCAGCCAAAAAAACGAGAGGGGCTAAAGTTAAACCCAAAAATGAAATTATTGAGTCTCAGAACGAGACTCCTGTATTACACACTGTGAAGTGCGCCCCGGGATGGCAGTGGCATATTGAGCTTTCACGCCCCTACCGTAGTAAGCACTCCGAATATACTTTTGAATGTTGGAAGATCAAAACACCTCCTGGGCTGTATTAGGGTGGAAAATGAATTTAATGACTATTAATGACAAATTATCTTTTGGACTTACGCGCTCGAGAAGTCGCGTCAAAATTTGTTACACCACGACTTTGAGTATATAATATTGATTCATTCTTACATTTATGTAGAGTTCTGGTGCATCTAATCTTGAATTATTAAGATACTGCACCATGGTCTAAGCATGGTAACCCACTTTGGGTACACTTTTCAACGAGCCTTCGAGGAACATACAGCTTTCTATTTGATAAAAATTAATGAACTAGTAACGTGTTGATAACAAATAACTTCAAGTTAAGGGGAGCAATTACATAGATATCTCTCCCAGCTCCTTCTCTTGTCACACGCACCTCTTGTAGAGCTGAGTGGAATCTCCTGCTAACTCCTTCCCACAGAGCTCTACTTTGTAGCAGAGTGTTTCTTGGATTAAGCACGGGCATATATTCAGACTGTCCCTCACCCTAGGGGCCACCTATAGAAACGTTATGCAGTGCAGTACAGTCGTCCCTCTCTATCTCGATAGTGGGTCCCGGTAAAAGCGTTGAAAATATTCATTGTAGCTTGGACTTTTATATCTGCAATACTTATCCCTGCACGCAAAATGACCTGTAAGGGTAAGTGTTGCAAATATAAAAGTCCAAGTTACAATGAATATTTTCAACACTTATACCGGGACCCACTATCGAGATAGAGAGGGACGACTGTATACTCTATCTAAGCTAATGGTGGATCCCTGTTTAATTATTAGTAAGATTCCTGAAAAAAATTTACTGTATATAGTTACAATATATACTCACGCACGCACAATGGTTTGTGGGGGTAGGCGTTGCTGAAGTACAAACAATTCAATAAATCTTAATAATACTTAATCCGGAACTCACTATCGGCTTATACAGGTCCTACTGTGCTGTGACTTCAACAGTGTGGGTCGGATGGTGACGTAGTGCACCGTCCAGGCGGTTTTTTGATATTTAGGTCTTAAGCTCAGATACCCTCTGCCCCATTTGTGACTGGACAAAGCTGGTTCGAATCCAGCAAGACCACTCACACCACATATCTCGCGGTGATATGTATTTGTAGGATGACCAAAGCATGCTCAGATTACCACCGGTTTTTCTCGCTTGTCCCTGTAGTGGGTGTTCACGGGGGAGTGAACATGTCGTAAGGCATTATTCTCGTAGTGGTATCTGCAAATGAAATCTGATTATGAGTGTGCCAAACGTCAAACTGAGTCACACTGCGTCATATACATATCTTCCGTAATCAGACGCGTCATAGCTTCAGGCTGCATACGCAAAAATGATTTAAAAAAAAATTAAATATCTGACTACTTCTGCTGAACTTTTTAGCTACTTGGCGAATCTGGGAAAAGAAAAATAGACGTGCACAGGAACATTGAGATTGAGTTGAACATCAGATAAAACATAATTGTGTCTGGAAAATCAAAAACTTCCACGCCTGAGCCTATAATGAACTCGTGTAGCTAGAATATGGATTCAAACTATAAAGAGTCCTGCAACAGATCATTCTCAGTATAGGAGGGCTTTTTTTTTAATTCATTCTTGTAGATGCAGCCTTTAGGCTATGACACGAATGACACCGGTGCGGTATTTATTTAATTTTTTTTGGTCTACCGGGCTACAGCCAAGGCCACCACCCCATCCCTAAGTGGACACGGTAACTATCATAATCTACAACATACACTACATTCTTTGATGAGCCAAAATGCTCATAAAAACAAACTCGTTATGTTTACTGAGAGCGCTGTACAGCGTATCGCACACGTCAAATAGGGTCATGCGGCATGGATTGGACAAATATCTGAGAGGAAACCTGTCTTTTCCAGTATAAATGAGAAACGTTTAGCACCGTGTGCAGTGCCGAGGAAGAAATCCAGTGTACCCAAGCTTCGACGATAACTGGCGGCGGCCAGTTTTCCTCGAAGAAGAGGGCAAGAAACGAATTGGATGCTTGGCTTGTTACCCCCGCAGGAGCAAGTCATAAGGGCATCTTTGTGATGGAATCTATTGTGATATGCGCGAAAGTCCCCGTGTCCAGTTCGGCATTGAATAAGATACCCGAGATTACGGCGAGGGAGCCAAAGCTCCTCGGGGGGTTTCTTGGGAAATGGCATACCTAGTTCACTAGATGTAGAGGGAGCATGACTTTGCCACCAGGCAGAAGTTAGGTCCCATATCTGCCTTTTTATTTTTGCTTGGACACCAGCAAGAGATGTGCCAGGCCGAGCTGTTTGGCGGGAAGCTTCACCTGCCAACTTCTTGTGAGAGGCCTGTGTTGAGGTTATGAGCCGTACAAGAAATAGTTACAAACGAAGTTTAGTTCTGATTTGGATATCTTGGTAAGTGAATTGGTTGGAATGACTAATTGTGATGATTGAATGTACGCGTGAGAATGAATCGATATCAATGATGATTTACAGAGGAACGCACGGCATCATATACATGTGAATTTTCTTCTTCTGTAGTGTCCTCCACTATTCCACGAAGACACATTACTATTCCATATGCATTAATATGATGTGATGCATAAGCTTAATAGCATAACAGCCTGTCCTCGAATAAATCAAAGTAAAGGTTCAATATCATGAATTAAGAAGTGCGTGAAAACTATCTACAATCTGCGTAAGTATTATATACACGTACTTGTCTGAGTCTTCCCCTGTATCAAACCCAACGCCCTACCAAGATAGTTCTCGATTCACCTGCCCCAATGCCTTCAATAACTTATACATGTGCGCTCATTATCCGATTGTGATCGACAACGGCCAGTGTCATGAAATAATGACGTTCACAAGAGGTTGCCGCTAGAGTGCCCACTCCCCGAGATAGCGACGTCCACAAAAGTTGCCACCCGAGTTCCCACTTCCCGAAAGAGGATCAGCATCTCGAAATGCTGACTCATCGATTAAGCGAGATCTATCGACAAGGGCCATAAGCCCGAGTCTGATCCAGGGGTTGTAACCCTTACACTTATCGGCTCGATCATTGCCAGGAATGCCCAGGTGGCCAGGAGACCACATCACATAGACCTTACCAGGTGCTGCTATTGGTAGGATTCTCCTTGTTGGCCACTGCGAGGCAAGATGCCGGAATTCTAGGATCTCCTTCTGCGAGGTCTTGGAGGGTGACAAATCTAAAAGACGTCGTGCTGCTTCTTGATTGCCTAAAATTACATGTATATTGGTAGCAAGGTGGGTAGAGGGAGCTGCTATGGCAGCCTTAAGCCCTGCAAGAGCACCAACTATCTCGGAGTCGTAAACCTCATTGTCAAAGCCCAGAGGAACTCTCACTTCTGCTATAGTAGTATCTTTGTGGAGAACCACGGCCCCTGTTCCAGCAGATCCATCTTTTTGCTTTGAGTCATCTGAAAAGACGAGGATGTCCCATGGCGGTAGATTTCTGATGCGCCTTGAAAATTCTTCAGCGGAGAAGTCGGATCGAGTAAGTACCTGATGAGTTCTGTAGGAGGGGGGTACAAGCCGAGGACGAGGGAATGAAGAAACTAGCTGTAATTTTTCAGTGAGACGGATGTGAGCGCGGGGATCTTTGAATCTTCTGGCCATAGGATGAAACAAGTCAGCGGCGGCTAGCCTAGTAGCAGAGTGGAGGCGCGTTTCTTCAAGTAGAATGTGTGCTGGTTTGAGTCAAACCTCTCTTAAGAGTGCCGCAGTAGGAGTGGTTTTGTATACCGGGAGGATTGCTCGAGCAAGGGAGAGCAGAGCTTGGGATATCATGTCGACAAGATGTTGAGACTTGGTAGAAGTAGGGCGGCCACGACGGTTATAGGTTGGCCCGCACCACCAAACCTCAGCGCCGTACAGAAGAGCCGGTAACGCTGCAGCCAAGGCTGCGGAACGAAGAAAAGCAGTAGAAACACCACGGTTTGTATTTCGAAGCCGTCGAATATGAGCGCTAACCCGTTACGTTTTGGCGCTCCATTCTTGAACATGTTTTTTGAAAGAGAGCTTGGTATCGAGAAAGACGTCTAGCCACTTTAGACTCGAGTTTGCGGGTCTTAAAGCACCGTCGATAATTATTAGCGGAGGAGATTGGCGGGATCTGTGAAGATGTGTTGTGCTGGCTCGGCTGAGGTGCTGGTATCAGTAATGATAATTGTGCTTGGATGCGATGGAAGTACATGGAACCTCATGGAAGTCAGCAGAAGCATTGACTCTGTTCTATAGAGAACACAAGTAGATGCTAGAAGATTCAAGAGGTCATGATCAGGAGTAATGGGACGGTGTGCAACTATAATCTTAATGTATATAAGACATATCTTTCTCTCATCATATCATTAGGCAGATTATCAGATCATTCATTATAATACGCATACAGTATTCATTCTATATCTATTCTCACCATCAGTATACACCATCCTCTGTATATACAGCCATCATCAGTATACACCATCCTCTGTATACAGCCATCATCAGTATACACCATCCTCTGTGTATACTGCAACAGATTCAGTAGCCAACATCCTGTCCTCCGTAAGCTCATAACTATAACAAGATGAGGTATCTCCATCTTATTTTCAGCTAGAAAGAGTCCATTTCTATCACACCTTTGGGTGATGGACCCAGCCCTGTTGATGGTAAGGCGTGAAGCATCGACTGGGTTCTTTGCAACCGAAAAGATTGCCATGTAATCAACGTATCCAAGTGTGGGAAACCCGAGTTTGAACAGAGACTCGACAAAAAGCAGGAAAATTATATGGGAAACAGGGGAACCCTGCGGCAAGCAATGTGGAATCTCCAAGAAGTCGCCGACAAAACTTTCCACTCGGAGGCGGAATTTCCTACATGGAGCAAAAGAAGCAGCCTAACTAACATATGGTTCAGGCCATCCCTGTTCGCGAAAGCAGGAGAGACGACCAGGCAGAATACTATCAAAAGCACTCTGAACATCGAGGGTGGGGAGAGTGCATACTTGCTTCGTCTCCCATACCTTTTTGACATCGTGAACAAGACATTCTACGAAGTCCATGGCAGATCTGCTGGGCAAAGCTCCAAATTGAATCGAGAGATGATACGGTTTGACAAAACCCAGAAAGCGAAGCGTCTAGCAAGAAGGCGTTCTAGTCCTTTCCCGAGGACCGGGAGAAGCGAAATGAGTCGCCAATTGGCGGGGTCAGTGAGATCGTCCTTGTGTGGCTTGGGGATAACTATAACTTCGGCGCGGCGAAAAGCATTGGGATAGTGACCGTGTACTAGACAAAGACTGTACAGATGAACAATCCATGAGCACCATGTATCTACTCTCCATACGAGGCGTAGAGCTGCTACAGAGAGATGATCGTGACCCGGGGAAGTACACGATACACCTAGTAAACAGTGACGCACTTTATCTTCATCTAGGGAGAGAGATGCAGGGATCGCTCGCAGTGAACAAGTAGGGATATTAAAGGGAACATCCGGTTGGCTAGTTTTGCGGGCAAGCTTCGTGCGGAAGAAGACGTGTGCATGTTCAGACGGGTTGCAGTAGGTGACACCTTGAAAATGGATGGGAGGAAGGCCAAAACGGCTAGATAACTTTCACCATCTAATAACTTTATGAGCCTCAATTATAGAAGTCACATTGTCTAACTCAGAGCGCTTGTATTCTCGTTTGGCTCGCCTGATAGCTTTTCGGAAGTTGTGGTGTGCTTCATTAATAAGATTTAGATCGCCACTGTGACGAGCTTCGAGGTAATGACGGCGCAGGTCATAGCATTCGTGATTCCAATAATTTTTACACGGTACGCATATAGGCCTCGGCGGATTAGCAGCAAGCAGAATTGCCGAGAGATTAGCAACGCCTGATGAAGTAATCGCATCTAGGAGCTGGGGGGTTAGGTTCCTAGAGGGGAGGCTAGGAGGAGCGGTAGCAGTGAGGGCTTGAAGGAATACGTATGAGTTCTCACTATTAAATTTTGGAAACTTCATTAAAGGATAGCGCTTTTGAGGAGAGGAGAGTTGAACGAAACTGGAAATTGTCTCATGATCAGAAGTTGAATGTGCTTCGGGGTTTATACGGGCTGAGAGTCCTTCCATATTTGTAAATACCAAGTCAAGAACGTGACCGGCGCGAAGGGTAGGAGCTCCGTAAACTAGTGCCGACCACAGAGAATGGTTGTCTATCCATTCTGTAAAGCGGCCAACGCCAGGCGACCGGGAAACATCAGGTTCCCACAGTTCATGATGTATATTAAAATCTCCGACAATTATAGTATTAGGCTTTACCGGCCAATCTAGGAGTACGTTGAGACTCTCAGTAATGTGTGCCTGAGGTTGTCAGTAGACATTTATGACCTCAGTAGGAAGAGAACACTGAAGGTGAAGAGCTACTATATCAGGAGATGGACCTCTATCAAGCTGAATAGGTCTCAGGTTAGATTTCTTTCGGATGTAGGTGAGTACATGCGGGCGTGCATGCTTCCAATCTCGATTGGGAGGAGTGAAGATGACATAAGCTGGATGGGATTTAGTTACATTTTTGTAGTTAATTGTTTTTGTCCAGGGCTCCTGATCAAAGATCACATCATAATTACCCTGAAAAGCAGCTTGTAGTAGGATGAGATGTGGGGATCCCCCACCTCCAACATTTGCCTGAAGGAAACGAAGACGAGGCGGGGTGGGGTGGAACTCCTGAAATAGGTTCTATTATTCATGGAGGGTAAGGTTAGGGGCATTTTTGGCGACTGTCTCGTCAAGGTCTACTTCCATAGATCCATCAGAAACAGGTTGGAGGGAGGTAAACCTGTTATGACTGGCAAGAGGCATTTTCTGGGAGAGTGCGGTGGCTGTTTCGGTGGAGGAAGTCGGCGCACTGGAGCTGGCTGGAAGGTTAGTAGCAAAGCCGGCAGCGGTGGCGGCAGCGGCCTCTGCGCGGCGTGCCTTTCGAAGAATGTTTCGGTTGCGGGTGTGGAGCTCACTGATCACTTTTTTTCAGGGATGAACAAGTTTTCCTTTGAAAGGACGAGGGCAGAGCGGGCAGCTGAGATCGTCCGCAGGGTTTTTCCCTAGGCAGTTAATACACCGTCGAGCATGACAGCAATCTCCACGGTGACGGGCGGTGCCGCAGAGGGCGCATAAAGCTTGATTTCGGCAGCGGGAAGATCGGTGAAATCCAAAGCAAGCATCGCACTGAACAACCTTTGGGTTAGGAATATAGCGTCGGGAAGGGACGCTTTCAACAATTCGGAAAGTCGGCACTTCTTTCGGGAAGAATATAACTGCCGTATGCAACAGATCATGATGATCTTCATGCAACGATCAGTGGGTACCGGATGGAGTGACACCAGTCTGTGCCTGGGCAATGCTCTTGACATCATCGAGTGTAGTGGTAACCAGATTGGACATTGGATTCCAGATAGTGCGAGGGAAGCGCTTAACAAAGTACCCGATACGGTCCACTATTTGGAATAGAGATCCTGAAAGAAACGCTGTTATAGAATCAGAATTCTCCATAGCAAGTTTCAGTGATGCATCAAACGAAAAAGAGATGCTGAACCCGTTTGAGCTGCGAGAAACAGAGGTTATGCCGTCCTTGAGGCTGGGAACAGTCTTAAGGAGAGCTGCTTTGACTGATGTTACATCTGCTAAGAAGGGGAGCTTCCTCTGAGAGGCGAAGGATAGCTCTCGGTCCCTTCGTGTTTGTAGTCATCTTTGAAGTGGTCGTATGGGAGGGGCAGTGTGTGGCATTTGACCGAGCTCGAGTCGGGATCGGGGCTGGGGCCGAGGAGAGGGTGGCATGATGGCCAGCGACAGTCACTGCCCAGTTTGGAGGTTTCTTTGATATTGGAGTGGGTGGTCGTAGTGGAAGACTTTGGCTGGGCTTGGGTAAAGAACCTGCCGATTTTGATTGTTTATATGAGTGGTGTCGCAAAGGGTGCCCGGAGGCAACCGCAAAGAGAAACGCGTCCATTTGCTCGCGCACGAAGGGCTGGATGAGAGCATCAGCTTCTTCAGCGGCTGACCAAAACTTGTTTTGGAAGGATTGAACCCAAGAAGCTCGACCCTTCGCAATGCGCTGGGCAAGCTCGAGCTCTTCAGCGACGCGCTAGGTCAGAGGAGGTGGATGTTGTGATGTGGCCATCACGGGCGCGATGACCAAAAAAAGGTGCACTAAATAGGTATCGACTTAGACGGATCGAAATTTTAAGGAACAGCTGGAGCGGAGTAGGGCGACGTGAAGGTGAGTGGTGAGGGGATGCATGTAATGTGACACTGGTACGGTACATGGAGCGATGACTCAACTTGATATGAAGGGCACTCACGCCCGAGTATCATTTGAAAGACATGACTCGAAGTCAGGCGCCTTACAGCCCTTTCAACCCTCAACCGTTTATGTCTGCCGCAGGAACGCATTTCAGCCACCCACGACTATCCAGCGTGCCTTCGTCATCGTCACATACATAACCACGCGAGAAATGTGGATAGGGTCCTGCCGGATTCGAATCAGCTTTCTCCTGTCTCAAGTGGGGCATGTGCCTTGGCTACCCAGACTCTACTTGGGAGAACGGCCCGGACGGTGTACCACACCACCATCCGACCCTCTCAGGATTGGTTGTTAAGTTGAGAAACGAGGATTTGCATAACAAATTTGTACAATTACTTTGGTTTAGGATGAAGACATAATTTTTTATACAATCGGAGAATAAGACGACATCACGTTCTCCGCCTGATTAAATACGTAGCACGTCACAGTGTTATTTAAAGTTATCTTTTTTTTTGACGCGTCAATCGTGACAGACAACAAATCATACCAGATCAACTCATTCATCATGAGCAAGTCCAGCAAGCGCACTCGTGGTATAGCTAGAGTAAATCGAGATCTGAGCGATGATGAAAGAGAAGCTCCAAGTCTTAAAAAACGCAAAGGCAAAACTGATCCGACGGAAGAATCAGCAGAGCAAGATCAGATTTGGGAGGTCAGTCAGCGTCACTGCCCCTATTATTTCCACATTTAGACTCATTAGAACCAACTTGCAGCTCTCATCTGGCCGGCAACCGCGACGCGTAGAAATTTCAGAGTTCAAGGGGACGAAATTAGTCAATATCAGGGAGTTTTATGAAAAAGATGGGGATTTTCTCCCGGGGAAAAAGGTAAGCTAGTACCTACAGAACGTTCAAAGCTGATGTCGAATCATTAGGGAATCTCCTTGACTGTGGATCAGTACAAAGCGTTCGTACGAGCCGTTCCATCCATCAACGCCCAGCTGAAGGCGCAGGGTGTTCCATTGGAAGATCTCTCGTCTGGCGAAGGAGATGAAGACAACACTGAGCGTGATGCAAAAAAGAAATCAAAGAAAAATGATAAGACAAAGAAGAAGTCGTCCAAAGAAAATATTGAAGCCACCTCGGATGAAGATGAGGACGAGGAATAAGATCTTCTATGCCGGAAATACAACAATTATGATATCCTTATCTACAGGGAAATGCAGGAAAATCATCCTGGCGCATTTCGAATCTCGAAACACTCTTAAGAATATCGAATTATCTAATGATGAAATCCAACATCAATGACCATTGAAGCAATTTCATATCTAAACGCCACAGGTGCCGCTTCGACACAAAGCTAACGGGGCTTTGTGGTTCTATCAAAATCCTCTGCAATTATTTTGATAATGATACACTTCAAATACTTCAGGCTTTAGATCTTGGTTTTAATTCGGCACTTGTCGCCGTTGTGGGATCACTCCGGCTTTACTCCTGACATGGTGATAAACAACGGGTGCGAAAAGAGTGATATGTAACAAAACATCAAGAATCAGGGTCTGCTTAGGTAGGATGTCGGAGCCACATGGTAATATTTGCTGTCAACATTGATCTCTTCAGGATTTTGCGTCGCCAGCTTCAAACGTTCAAATTTCATGTTTATGGCGTATATCCAGGACCGCCGAAGGAAGTCTCAATTGGATTATTATTAGTATTCTCTATACTGATATGCAGCTTTTGAAACCAACACGCCTTTTATTGTTAGATATCATTTCTCTGTACTTTCCATGTTTTTTAAGAGCAGTATCAATTCTAGGTCCACTGATACCAATATTCAGTCAAAGGAAACTTTTAAATAGTAGTCGCTTGTAGCATCGTCTATTGTGAAAACGTCAGTGCGCGCTGCTCACCAGCTTACATGTACTAGCATTAGTACAGGGTGACAAGGGTAAGCTAGTAAACCGAATTATCGACAGGGATTATACGACAGGGGTAGCTTTTGCCAGAATAAGTATGCGGTAAAGCTACGGTGAAATTCTTTTTGCATGGAGTCCCAGTCCTCTTACATAATCTTTTTGGCAAGTCCCATCTTTCCAACTATGTCCTCTGTGTTCGCTTCTCCACGCTTCGTTCACAAACTTGCTTATCGACATCGTCATCATTGTTTCTGATCGTTTAGAATAACTTCAAATTCTTACTCGATCAGCACACTTAATACAAAAAAATCATTTGTAATTTACTCATCTTAGCAAGTCTAATGTTCGTTTGCTTGCTATATTTATTACTTACAAATGTCATGACAGGATGGATAATACAATCTCCACAACAGCCCGCAGACGCGCGCCCTTTCTCTCACGAGATCAAAGAATACAGGAGAGTATAAGACTTCAGCAACGATATGGATAATCTAATAAATAAATGTGACTTAGATACTCGCACTTCATAAAGCAGGAATCTCGAACAGGGAAATAGCAGATCAGTTAAGAGTAACCATCACACAAGTTCAGGGAGCAGTTCGATCTGGCCGCGTCTCCCCTCAACCTAGAACAGGACGGCCACCTTCCTTGAGCTCTGCTCAGGTTGATAAACTAGAAGTCTTTATTTGTTCTTGTAGAGAAACACGACAGATGTCGTTTCTCGAACTGGCACTCCACTTTTGTCAGTGGGACGTTAGGGAATTTGCGATCCGGAATGCGTTACGCAAGAGAGGATACGAAAGACGTCTACCCAGGAGATGTCCCCCTCTCATCGAAAACCATCGCTCGGTACGTATTTCTTGGGCAGAGCAGCACCTAAGCTGGCGTGAAGAATGGTCCCAGGTTCTTTGGAGTGATGAAACTTGGATCAATGACGATCGAAAAATGTCTGGTCATGCTACCAGGAAAGTGAGTATAGACCAATCTATTGTTCAAGGTATGCAAATTTCTAACTACATTAAAAGAGAGGCCAGGAATTTGATGATACTTGTGTCTTAGACCGATACAAGAACAACTCTTGGATGTTCTGCGGGGGATTTGTGGGAGTTGAGCGGGGCCCATGCATCTTTTGGGAGAGGGATTGGGAAAATTTGACCTCCGAAATATACGCTTTACGTACTCTCCCGTCGGTAGTAGATTGGACTAGGGCGAAGTCCGAAGAGATTGGTCGCCAAGTCTACTTTATGCACGACAATGCGGCTGTACACAGAGGACGTCCTGCCGGGAAATACCTCTACGCCAATGGAGTCGAATCTATTCTTTGGCCTGCTGATTCCCCTGATTTAAATCCGATCGAGAATGTATGGAGTATGATGAAATACTATATACAGGAACGGTATCCAGAGTTTGAGCAGAAGAGGCAGCGGAACATAGAGGAGGATCGCTCCATTGTGCTAGAGGCATGGTACCATAGCACGACAATGGAAAAGCTTTCTCGTCTAATGGAAAGCATGTCGAGAAGATGCGAGGAAGTCATTGGCGCAAACGATGTTCCCATCCCAAACTAGAAAAAATTAGTGGTACTACAGAAAATTACAATACAGTAGAACCCCTCTTACCTAATAGTGGGTCCCGGTATAGATGCTGAAAAGATTCAGTGTAACTTGGACTTTTATATTGCAACACTTACCCTTACAGGTCATTTTGCGCGCAGGGCTAAGTATTGCAAATATAAATGGTAAAATTTCTATGAATCTCTTCAGTAATTATTATATACCGGGACCCACTATTAGCTAAGAGGGGCTCTAATGTATGAAATCAAAACTTGACTGACGTATGAATATGATTTTTCGGCTTAGTGCGAAGCTAAGTGGAGAATGACAGGGTAGTTAACTTCTGCCGGACACGAATTCTCTGACGTTATTTTAGAGTTTTTCTGGAATGAAGTTTTAAGCCTTACCTGATAAGGCCTCGCTTAGACAAGATCATCATTGAAAACTACCTAATATGGACAATGAAGGGCAAAAAAACCCCTGTAAATGACGAGTTAGTAAACTTACCCTTATCCCACTGTACACACTTGCTCGAATATCATCTACAGGGCTAGGGGTGTACCGAGCTAGTTGAGATAAATCAGGGGCTGCAGTATAAGTTACTCATTCCCCCGTGTACTTAGAGAGTTAGTTGATATAATTCCTATCATCCGTTTCTACTAGCTTCCACAATCCAACAGTATTTTATCAGTGATCATTACATTGTAGAGCCCTTATTTTCATAATAAAATGTATTTTCTGCACTATCAGGGCCTCTCAATCTGCTGCGTAACACAAGTTCTGAACAAGTTGAATGCGACACTCCATTTTAAGTTTGGTGATTCCATGATAATTATCCCGTACTATAGGGGTCAAGATAATAGTGTCCTACATTTATTTTGTATGATGTCATTACCAAGTCAAAGAAAACAAAGTACAAGAAAAACCAGCCACTAGCAATCCCTGGTCTAGAGACAATTGTGGATCCTGGGGCATCTGCAGCTAGGAGCTAGTGGCTTGAGAAAAGCGCGTGTGTACGTTCGGGACGGGTGCGATCGATGATCCATTACTCCTACCAGTGAGATTCTATCTACAGTAAAACCTGTGTAACCCGATATTATTCCCGGTTTAATTATTGAAAAGTTTCATTGTAATGTTAATATATTTATTTGCAATACTTACCCATGCAAGCCAATTTTCGTGCATGGGTAAGTATTGCAAATATGAACAGTAATATTATCATGAATATTTTCAATAATTAAACTCGAACCCACTATCGGGTTACACAGGTTTTACTGTACAATCTAACCTCATCTATAGCGATAGTGGGTCCCGGTATAAATGTTGAAAATATTCATTGAAATTCAACAATTTACATTTGCAATACTTACCCTTGCACCCAAAATATCGGGCAAGGGTAAGTATTGAAAATGTAAATGGTTTATGTCGATAAATATTTTCAACATTAATAGTCGTCCCTCTCTTACTCGATCGTGGGTCACGGTATGAGTGTTGAAAATATTCATTGAAATTAAACCTTTTCATTTGTAATACTTACCTCTCGCAGATATATTGAATTTCAAATGCCCGATCTATATCCTTTTCATCACCCTCCTCGGCGTGGCCCGCGGTCTTTGACCGAGACCCTCCTCACGACAACCGCCGCCGCAACTCGTACCAACGAAGCGAAACTCATGTTTGGTGGTGTGGCCTCCGCCATCAATGAAGCTGCTCGTGGGGCCAATTCCCCCGTTCTCACCTCTCATCTGAGAGGTATCTACGAAGAATTCCTCTTCCGTCTACACGCAGTCGCGCAAAGCTTCTTCGAGAGTCATGTTCGGGGATCTACTGTTAATGGCCAAAACAGACGTCCACCTACGCAAAGCACCCAACAAAATACCCCTACTGTACGACAAACTATCCCAACTCCTACTATTCCTCCAGTTACGCGCCCAAACTCGTATGCAGTCGCTGCGGCTTCAGTAAAAGCAACAGCTGCACCTCGTAAATCAGCACAAGCTAAACGTGCTCCTAAACCGATCCCTTCCCCCCCCGCTGATGAAAGACTTTTCCTTCATCTAGAACAAGATGCCACAGAAAGGCTACTCTCACCGTACCCACTACTCATACACTATCGCAAATCCCTTGGAGAGAATGGAGCCTTACTCAAAGAGGTTCAATACGTCCCCTCTGGCCTTGCCTTCCGCCCTTCCTCCGAAGCTGCCGGGCCCAGACTCGAGGCACTCTTCTCAGATGGCATCATGGAAGGGAAGCTTAAGGGGGCGATCGGCATCGTAAAAGCACAAAATTTGGTCAAGTATCTAATCTCTTTTGTCCCGCAACCTTTCACAGCTTTGGACGAAAACTACGAACTCACAAAGTACCCGATTACTAGCGAACTTCTATGTAATGAACTCAAGGAAGAGAGGGGAGTTGCCCCAGTCGCAGCCTTCGAAACTAAAACAAGCCTGGAGGCAGCACACTCTCACACGGCGAGATTCATCACTCGTTTCCCACTCGACACTGTTCTTCCCAGTAAATTTCAATTATTCAGCGTAGAAGTCATCTCACGCCGCATCGCAAAAAAGACGTCAATAATTCAATGCGGCCGTTGTTTCCAGTGGCACAACGAACGCATCTGCTCTCGAGCTGCGCAATGCCGGCTATGCGGCCCAACCGAGCATCCTGTGGAAAACCACCAAGCGTGTGCTCCTCACCCTTATCCTTGCTGTTACAGGTCTGGAGCCAGTGTGGTACAAGGCTGATGCCTGAGGTATCATAAGGTGGGTGGGACTTATAGGCTTTGCGCTAATCCTCGTTTACGCTAGTGTGGCAAGGAAAGAGCCACTGAAAGAGTAACTCCTTCCTCAACATACAGACCATCATTAAATGGCATCTAGGACAGGAAGGCGCTAGACTGCAAAGGGGATCTGGTTCGAAGGGAAATATGTACATAAGGAATAGGGCAGGTGTCTTCGATCCTCAGATTTATTATACTCTTGATTTAATTGAACGATTAATTTTCTAATCTGATTCATCTTACGTTTCCTCACACTTGCCCTGCACGTTGCATACATATTCATGGACCACACCCCTGAATGCCCCTGAATGCCCCCTTCGCCCACGCCGGAATGGAAGCAGGCTCACAAAGGAGCAAATATCACAAATTCGCAAGACATCTGCTGCCGCAAGAATGAGCCTTTGTACCACTGTCGGCTGCTCTCGTCGCTCCTCACAAATAACCCCAGAACATTTGGAAATGACTGACAGCAATTTGCCTTCCTCATCCGTGCCAACTAATCAGGTACCTCAATCCAATGTCCCACCGCAGTTCGAACCGGCTAGCTCGAATCAACTCGTAAGGATCCCCTCTACTACGCAATTCTCTGTTGCCACAGAGTGTCACGGTTCGGCAATTAGTGCATGAGCGATGGTATGCTTCAATCTAGTTTATATTTATCTATGAAGAGAGGAATTACATCTGCCCAGGTAGCGTCTACTTATAATACTTTCGATGAATCGCTACCAGGCTCTCAATGCTATAATAAGACCATGGCATGTAATACCCCTTGTAACATGAAATATAAGCAAGTTCCGCAAATATGAGTCCAAGCGTCCTACCCTGCCGATTGCTTGACGGGAAGCTAGTATACCCGGATAGGGCTGCATTAGTCTGTGCATGTGATGACCATCATATGCTACAGGAAAATATTGGTTTATCAGCCGTCACACAGAGAATCCGTACTCCGCTCTTAATTCCCCTGATGACCTATAGACGGCATAGAATCACGAGACCTCTCCACATTTTACAGATAAATGTTGGCAAGGGCGCAACATCCCACGAGCTCGCCCTCATTTTTGCGAGCAACCAAAAATTTGATGTTATACTCGTACAAGAACCATATACTTTTAGTGATAGACAGAGGCGCATCACCAAAAGAAATTCCACTTACGAATGTTTTTCTCCAACTGACGACTGGACCTCCCATCCTAGAGTTTTGACTTATCTCCGGAAGGGTGCTGGTTTGCAAGGTCATCAGTTATACCCATTAGAGCCTCCGTGCCCTGCTATCAGGGATCTCCTCCTTGAAGTGATAGCCCCATTAGGGAAGAAAATTTCCATCCTAAATGTTTACAATCCACCAGTTGGCTCATGCAATGAAGGCGAAGCTGTTAAAGCCCTTCTTGGTCTTTCTCTGCGCAGCTCCCGCGAGAGACTGTTCGTTGCTGGCGATTTCAACCTGAAACATCCTAGTTGGCAACCGTCAAAAAACACCACCAGCCCGATGTTGGAAAGACTTTTGGAATGGTCAGCAAACCACAATCTCGCTCTAACCACACAACTCGACATTCCAACTCACCTACGTAGAAATGTGCTAGATCTTACATTCATTTCCATCAATCTAGTCCTCGATAGTGCAGAATCTTCTATTTTTTAGGAGGCGGACGCTACTTTGGACCATCTCCCTATCGCGTCAGTGATTCCATGGGATAGTTGCTTTCAAGAACATTTAGCTCGGGTTAAGCTTGATACACTGGATGAGAAGCTCTTCCTCAAACTACTCGAAACAACAATTTCAGGGATTTCTAACATCCCGCAAGCCCCATCAGCTGAACTACTCGACGCTGCCGCGTGGGATCTCTGCACTGCAATTAGGGACGCATACCATGGCTCAGCTAGGCGAGCTCTCGGTAGGGGGACGGGCCAACCTTGGTAGAATGACGAATGTAGAGAGGCTGCACAAGCGTATCGTTATTCTCGTAGAACCTCGGTGATCCAAGCTGACATATTGGCAGCAAAGAAAGCACTATGGACCGTAACGCGCCTTGTCAAACGTCGTTTCTACCAGGCGAAGCTAGAACACGCAGCAACTAGCAAGGATATTTTTGGTATAACTAAGTGGCATAGATCAATCGGATCTTTTCGTACCCCTCCCTTGAAAGATCCTCTGAATCCGCAAGCTAAACCAGCCATTACTATCGATGAAAGGCGAGACATTCTAGCTAAGAACCTTCTGCAAACTAATTCTGAAGTAGGTGACATCCTGTCAGATTCCCCAACTGTAGGCCTTAAAACATTATCTTTTCCTGACCTCACCGATCTGGAAGTCAGAGATGCAGTATTTAGCGCCAGAAATACTGCGGCAGGCGAAGACGAAAATCCTACAGCCATTTAAAAAAAAGCTGGCATCTCATAAAGAGCAAAGTTACCCGGCTCTTCCGCGGCTGCCCAGCAGCTGGTCATCATTCAGCTTGCTTCAAATCAGCAATCTTAGTCATTGTTAATAAGCCAAACAAGCCAGACAAAACAATCCCACGCTCCTATCGCCCCATTGCATTGCTCTCAGTCTTGGGTAAAAGTCTCGAATGGCTCATTGCACGTCGACTTGCCTGGATCGCTATTGACGCCAGGGTTTTCGCGTCACAACAGTTTGGGGCGCTCCCTCTACGCTCCGCAACCGATTTGACCACCTGCCTTGTTCATGATGTCGAGTCTACTGTGAGGGGTTCACCGAAGTCGTTATCACGATAAAAGATGCAATCCAAAATAAGTTTATAATTTTTACATAGCGAGAAAAATACAGAAAATACCCCCCCTACTTAACCGCCCTTTAACGCCCTGGCCGATAGCCCAGCCCGTAGTTGGTAGTCCCCACCTAGTTCCGCTTTGTTACCTAACTCCGAGCTCCCCGATCCCTGCCTGCACCGGTTAAACGGACCTTCTTCCGCTGGCCTTGGCGCATTCTCGGGAACTGTGAAGCCCCTGTCGACCTCTGCTAAGTTATTACTGGGTTGGTCCCTGGTACCAACCCCAATATGGGCACAGCCCCTAACATCTACCCTCAACAGTAAACGAACTGCCTCCCTCCTAACTTTGGATGCAAGAGGTGTTTTTGATGGTGTCCTTCCTGGCCGGCTTGCAAGACGTTTGAGAGAGCAAGGCTGGCCTGATCACCTGGTTCGCTGGGTAATCTCCTTTTCCACAGGTTGCACTGTTAAGATTCGATTCAATGGGTTGACCAGCCCAAGTTTGGAAGTCTTGTGCGGTCTCCCACAGGGCTCTCCAGCTTCTCCCATCTTGTTTATGCTTTACTTAGCTCCCCTATTCACCATGGGCACTTCGGGAACAAAATTTGGGTACGCGGACAATATTGCAACCCTTCAGACCTCACCCTCCTTGCTCACGAACGCAGAACTATTATCTCAAGATCTTGAGGAGATTCTCGAATGGGGTAGACAAGAGTGTATAACATTCGACCATGGTAAAACGGAACTTATTCACTTTTTCCGCCGCAGAGCAGACCAGGATTCTTTGCACACCCCCGTAGTCGTGTCTGGCCCAATTACGATTGCTGAAAACCAAAGGCTACCCTATACTCGATGGCTTGGTGTCCTCTTCGACAAAAAACTTTCTTTCAAGTTGCATGTGCGTACCCTAACTGACAAGGCCCTCAAGGTCAGCCATGCACTCTCTCCTTTGGGGAATACAGTTCGCGGAGTCCCGCCGCATCTTGTTAGGACCTCAGCTCTAGCCTGCGTACTCCCAATCGCGTACTATGCTTCCGAGACTTGGTGGCCTGGAAGATCCCGCCAAGGTGCTCATTCTCGGATCTCAAACCGCGTAGAAACCATCCTGCAGTGGCTAGACAAAGTTGTATTCGCCTGTGCCCGAGCAATTCTTCTGGTGTACCGCACCACCCTAACCGTAGTACTACTGCGCGAATCTGGCCTTCTCGCATCCGAAATTGCTCTCGATAGGCGAGCAGCCTCCGCCACTGCGCGCCTCCGCCAACTCGACCCTTCACATCCACTACTCCGCCGAGCCAATCGCATCATTTCTCAGCAGCGTCCAACGTCCCGGTTTACCCGACGAGTTCTAGATCTACCAGTGTGCAAACAGATAAATCCCATTGCCCATCCCCCCTGGTCCCCATATGAGGCACGAGATGCAGCTATAAATCGAATCGGGGGACCAAGCGGCTCTTCTAAAGAGGTTGCGAAACAAAGCTTTCTCTCTTTTCTCCAGACAATCCCAACCCAGGACATCATAGTCTACTCCGACGGATCGAAGCAACAAAATGGAGCTGCTGGTGCTGGCTTCGTGGCATACCAGGGTGGCATACAAGTCTTACAGCAATTTTTAGCCCTAGGCGTAGGGGCAGAGGTCTTTGACGCCGAAGCTAGAGGAGCCCTAGAAGGTGCAAAAGCAGCCCTTAGACTCTCAACAACCAAGTTCGCGACAAATCTCTGGATTTGCCTGGATAACCTCGAAGTCGCCATCCATCTTCTCTCGCCTTTTTCGGGATCTTCGCAGGCTGTTTTTGACGAATTCATCGGTTTAAACTCTTCTTGGCAGTCGCGTTACCGACTCGCGCATGCTGGGATAGGTGAAGTTAAGATACACTGGGTTCCTGGCCATGCCTCCATTGCGGGGAATGTAGCTGCTGACGAAGCAGCCAAACTGGGCGCTCACCTTCCTTTTTCAGGCAGCCCTCGCTTCACTACCGCTGGCATCAGACACCGCATCAAGGCATCCACCTCCCGGGCGATGGAGAATCTATAGAACTTTTTATCACCTAGCATAGGACTCTATCAGCAGCTATCTATAACCGCCACACCGCTCAGACCAAAGGAATTGGAGCTTCCGCGGGCTACTCTAGGCCGCATTCTAGCCTGCCGGTCTGGACACGGTGACTTTACGGATTACCATGAACGTTTCCGACATTCTGAAGCGAATATACTTTGTCAGTGCGGACATCGGAAAGCTCCCCTTCACTTTTTTTTCTGCCGTATAGCTAAGCGTCGTGCTCGGCGTCCTCCTGGCCCACCGGCTGAAGTCATAAACTTTCTCCTAGGTACCTACAAAGGTGGCCTTGTTCTTAATAAATGGCTCCAAGAGTCTCGCTTCTTCTCAGAGATTTGCCCTTCAACATGAGGTATCTGAGTTAGCCTCTGAGCTCGGTTTTCCGAACTCATGCATCCTTAACTATCCGCTTGATATTCTATTACTTATTATATTTCACTAGTGGCAGCTATGTTAACGCGCCCTAGTCTTGTAAGTTTAGTTAACTTATGAAGCCCGAGGTTTACCCCCCGGCGTCCTGTATCCCAGTAGGGAATTGTAGGGGCCGTGCTTAACACGTGCCCCGCTGACGTAAAATAATAATAATAATAATAATAATACTTATCTCTGGGGAACACCCCCGAAAGGATAGTCAAACCTCTGAAGTCGATACAGAGAAAATGCTTACTAAGAATTACAGGAGCATATAAGTCCACCAGCACGAGAGTGCTGGAACATGAGACCTCCATCCTACCGATGGAGATCTATTTAAAGAATAGGAGAGTGCAGCACGCCGGGCTCACTCGCAATTTACCGGTCCAAAAGACCATAGAAAAGACCAGTTAGATGATCAGGCAACAAACAAGAGGAAGTAATTATTACGGATCTCTATCTAAAAAAAGAGATAGAGATGAGTGGGCTAGAATCTGCGATGGGGAAGAGTCCATTAAGGGACAGAAAGAGATGGGAAAGACGGCCGCGTTCCAAGAGTGGCCGAACTCTTGGCAACATCAAACCCGGAATTTCACCCTAAGACATAGAGCCACAGCCGACCCCGAAATCTGGGGAGCAGCCTATTTTATTACAGACAAACTAACTGGTAGGAAAAGGGTAAGTCTTAGAGGCACACTGTGCGCGATACATAAAAACCTCAAAAGGGCCCAAAGTAGTTTAGCCATGCATATAAGAAGCGAGTATATCAGCTTCAATTCTTATCTGTACCGAAGAAAAGTCCCCGGAGTCGACAACCCAAGATACCCATGTGGATACATATCGCAAAACGTCAAACACATGATAATGGTCTGCCCCTTATGGTCCAAAGGGAGAACAAGAGTCTGGCGTAAGGCCAAAAATCGGTCATTTGAAGCAATGATGAGCAACCCAGAAGATATTGAAAGAATCACACAATGGATCTTAGAACAAGGATGGATAGAACAATTTCGACTGGCTGGGGAAGTTGAGGCGCAACTAAAGCAGAGAGAAGACTCACGAAGGAACCAAAGAGGTAGGTAATTGACGAGATGGTAGCTACACTGGGCATAACAGTGTAAACGCACTTCCTGAAGGAGACCCTGGGAAAACCAGGAAAATGTAAAGAATTTAATCTTTCAGAACCAAGGGGTTTTTACCGGGAGGTTTCCCCTTATGCATTTGTACAGCAATAGTCACCTGCATGGGCCACAAGAGCTCCATATCAGGGTTATGAAATCAAATTCAAATAATACTTATCTCTGCACGCAAAATGACCTGTAAGAGTAAGTGTTGCAAATATAAAAGTCCAAGTTACGATGAATATTTTCAACACTTATACCGGGACCCACTATTGCTATAGATGAGGTTGGACTGTATAGAGACTGTGCTACTAGCTACGCGAGGCCACATGACCTGTTACATAAGAGTGGGTTTACAAGTCGGACCAGCAAGCAGAGTGCCCACACTCTATGCCTCAGCGCTAGCCAGCGATTTATCGAATAATGAGCCCCCCGTAACTCGCACCAGATTTTTTTAGGCCTGCCGGCCTCTCATTTCCACCGATTAGCCCAACCCCCTTGGACTCTCATAGCTTCGCCTTTAGAACTCAATTTCTCCTAGTCCCGGCTGCACCGTCTAACCCTCCTGGTAATCCTCAGTCTTACACTTTCCCTGATCGTGCTCTATCGCGAACCTTCCCTCAACGGCCTGGACTAACTCAACTCGGCCACTCAGGACTCCGGGTCGCTGTTTGGCCACTTTTGGCAATTTGTGACACGCCTTACCTAGTCGGATATTCTGGTAGGTCGGAAGGTCTTCTTCCTCTCCCGTTTTGAGGTACCCCTCTCGTAGACGAAAGACTTTCAGGTGATCCCCGTGGTAAGTGCGTCGGATGGGTGAGCCGTCAATTTGGCGAATTATGTACGATTTCTCGTGATCCCCATCAGGACCAGTGATGACAAAAGGTCCTCTCCAGGAAGGCCGGAGTTCTTTCTTCGCTGAGACTCCATCGTATAGCATAACGAGTTGTCCCGGGTGAAACGAGCGTTGCTTCACCCCCCGATCGAATCGGTCCTTCTGTCGCTCTCTGGTGGCGGCTGTGAGCATCCTGGCTTCTTCGAATTTCTGCTGTAGTGATAGGACTCGAGCTACCGCGGCTTGCAAATTTTCGTCGAGCGGGGGCGTGAAGTCTTGGAAGACTTCCGGCGAAGTTTGTTTGAGTTTGGTCGTTAGAGTTTGTCGATGGTAGGATGGGAAGGAGGTGTCGAGTACTCCCTCGGGGCAGTGGCCTTTATGCAATTCAAATGGTGGAAATCCTTGGTGGGCAATTTTTCGACGGTTCAAGTGGAACGTGCTCCTTGTGAGCCGATTGGGCCAGGTTAGTGGGTTCCCATCCTTCACTAAGACTCTTTGCAGCAAGTCGTTAGCCTTTTCTACCATCCCTACTGACCTTTTGGCGGCTACAGGTGCTGGGATCCAGACTACTCCCATCTCTTCACAAAATTCCTGGGTGGCCTTCTGGAAGTGGGGTCCTTCATCTGCACAGATCCCGACTGGTACTCCTTTCTCGAAAATATCTTTTAGGCATTCTATTATTTCTGTCGAGTTGTTCGCAACGCATGGGTAAGTCCAGACGAATCGTGTGAAGTAGTCAATTAAAAGTAGGATGTACCGGTGTTTAGAGTTCTCTGCTTTCGGAAATGGGTGTAACAGCTGGTGAGCTGAATTGTTCCTGTAGCCTATGTGGCGCATAGGCGTGCATAGACCTTACAGGGATAAGGACATGGCGCATGGGGCAATGTGCGTGGGGCAAGGTAAATGGGGCACGGTGCACAGGGCATGATCAGATATGAGATGGCGACTAGCTGAAACGAGAAGTACCTTTGATATGCGTAGGCTTGCTGTCACAGGGACCTTCTGATACACAAGGACTTTTAGGAACCTTTATTGATATCAGGGTTGGGGCGAGTCATTAGACTGCAGTGAGGGTTGCATATAGACTTGTTGAGTAGCGATATAGTTTACTTCCTTATAGAATTGAATATTTACTACCTCTACACACTTAGCTGCGCAGGCGCTCCTGTCTAGACCGTGACAATGGGCCTATGAAGTCAATTCCCCATACCTCGTTGGGTGATGACACCAGGAATTTGGACAGGGTCTTCGATCTTAGCGTGGTTCCGTACTTGGCGCAGGTCAGGCAGCCTTCGATGTAATCGGTCACGTCCTTCAGCATGCTTGGCCAGTAGAATTCCTAGAGGAACCGCACGGTGATGCCACTGGCGAAGTGTCCAGCTTCATCGTGTGCTCTGTGCAGCACGGGGGCGATTTCGGCTCGTGTTATGCATTGTCTCCATCTCTCCTTCCATAGGTGCAACAAGACTCCTTTCTGTTCTCGGTATTTCGAGGCTTTGCGTAAGAACACGGTGGCCTTAATTCCGTCTAGGCCGGAGGTTATAGTCCTGCTACGAATATACTGTCTGATATTGTAATACCAGTCGGATTCGGTCGTGGCCAAACTATGGAGAGTTAGACCTGTCTGTTCGCAGTTATGATCTGCTTTCTGGTGGCAGTAGTAGGAGACCCGTAATTGTTCCAGAAATTTTGAGTCCGTCTTTCTCGGTCCTGCCAGTTCTTCATTGTGTTCACCAAACAGTACTCTCCTCCAGTCCTTCCCTTTCGCCATCTCTTGTCCTTCCATCGATCTTAAGAGGTCTTCATAGCCCCCATGTCCATCCTTCCAGATCCACCGCGGTTCATCTCTTGTGTTGTCCAAAGTACCTGATTCCTTTATCATCGGGGTAGCCTCACATTCTGGGTGATGGAAAATGGTGCGGGAAAGCCCATCCGCCACTCTGTTTCTCGGTCCTGGGATATACTGAATGATGATATTTAGTGAGCGGAGCTCTGTAGCCCATCGTGAGTATATTCCATCCAAAGCAGATGATTCTAAGAAATAGGTGAGTGGGTGGTGGTCCGTGAATATGGTTGACGTCTTAGACCCATTTAGCATGTGACTATATTTTCTTGCAAATGACACCATCGCGAATAATTCCCTCTTATACGTTCCGTAATTCCTCTCGGATTTTGAGAAGGTTGTTGAATCGTACAAAATAGGGGCTTCTTTGTTGTCTCGCATTTGGGTGATGGCGCATCCTCCAGCGTAAAGTGAAGCGTCGGTGAATAACCTCACTGGTTCTAAATAATCCCACCCAAACATGTCTACGACTGCAGAACATTTGTCCCGTAGGATTTCGAGCGAGAGCTGTTCTGAAGGTCCCCATCGCCACTCCGCTTTGCCTGTTAGTCGTGACAAAGGCCTCTGAATCTCCCTAAAAATTTTGATCCATCTCCGGGTTATCTCAATTGCTCCAATGAAAGCTCTTACTTGGGTCGAGTCTCTTGGGACTGGCCATTCTTTTAGCTTTTTCGAGCGTTCGGTGACTACCAGTATTATTCCTCCTACTTTGTGAGATACCCCAAGGGCCACAATAGTTTTTACGAAAAGTTGCAGCTTGTGGAACGATAAGCGTAGTCTTGCCCATCTAAATCTACTCAGTAAAGTCTCCAACGAGTGGTATGCTTCTTCGTAGGTACTAGCTCCGCTGAAGACGTCATCCATGTAGAATGATGCCCTGGCTAGTTCTTACAGGGAAGACTCATGAGTGAGGGATGATTCCGCACCCACTCCCTCGTGGTTGGGGGGAATTTCTCCGAGTGCTATGTACATGAGTTCCGTGGACGAGAACCCTGAAATGTGAAACCCTTGGGGCATTCTAGTGGGTTGGAGTTGCCCTATGCCCGAGATTGTGAACGCAAACATGTGCCGGTGAGGAGGATACACTGGGACACACCAGTAGCCGTGTTTTAAGTCGAATTGGTGGTAAAATTGATGCGCTGGGTTCGACAGGTAGTCATGTACTTTCGACATTAGTTCTAGGTAGAAACCAGGCATATCCTCCCAGACGTTTATATAGTTGAAAGTAATGCGCGGTTCTTTCTGACCAGTTTATTAACTAAGACTGCTTCTGCGTTCCAATCTGACAGTTCCCCGTTGGCAGTGAGTGTTCTTTCGTAAATACCGCAGGCCATGGCTTCCTTGACGATTTTAATTAGCCAAAATTCTTTCTCCGGAGGCCATCGCCGCTGAAACTTGACTGAATACGGCTTGGTGCCTTTCCGAAGGCGGACCATATGCTCATATAGATCCGTAGGTGGGATGTGGCTTAATTCCGTGGCGTTCAACTCTCGATAGGTGTAGAGTAGTCTCTTGACCCGATCTATCTCCTTCTGATTGGGGATTAGGGTACCTAACTTGCATCTTGATATGCCAAACCACTCGTCAATTACCTCATGGGATTCGTCAAAAATTGCCAGCTTTTCTGGTCTTCTTTACGTGGGTAAGGTTATGTTCGACATGTCTTGGCGTATTTCCTGGACTAAACAGTTGGCGTCGGACGAGTTCCTCGCCCTGAGATGGCGGCTGACTTCGTTCCGGTTTTGCAAGATTACGTCCCAAGCTCTCTCTTCATGATCTGTGATGGGGGCATGTGGGGAAGACCTTCGTATTTTTTTTCGTAGTTTGGCAAGCTTCTGCCTGAGGTCCCCTTCCCATTCATTAAATCTCTATCCGCAGAGTTCTGGGTCTACATCTCTCGACAGGAGACTGTTGGCGGTATGTAGGGCATTAATAGGGTTATCAACAATTGTAAGTCCCACAAGAGATAAGCTGAGTGTTGCTTCGGACGGTATATGATCCTGTTCATGTTCCATAGACTTGGGCGACAATTTACCGTCTTGTCCGGGACGGACTAGTTTTCCGAATCGGAAGAGCTATCTGCACTCAAAGAACTATCCGTTGCCGTATCTCTCGTGCTAGTGATGTCATCTTCCGAACTAGCTTCGCTTTGGTCAGATTCACCCTGTAGCCTGACTGGGATATTCCCTTTTCGAGATGATTTTGGGTATTCTGCAAGTAATACCAGCTCATGCTTAATGGAGGGGACAAAGGTTGGGCCCTTGATCGTCGTTATTTTTCTCCCACTGAACTATCGCCAATCTCTATGCAACTGTTGCGGGTGAATATCCTTGCGTCGACATCGTTGAGCCACGGTAAGCCCAGAAGTTGGTGCAGGTCTCCTCTATCGTGGGTGTCCGGGCGTATGAAGAACCAAATTCTGCGTCGCACTCCTTGGGTGCGTATATTCAGTCGGCCAAATTCCGTAAGTTGGCTTGTATTACCATCGGCGGTCAACATCTGAAGTCCTGTATTCCATCTGTGGCTACTTAACTTGTGAACCTTGATCGACAATGCTGAGGCTTGGGCAGAAGAACAGAAATTGATGTCTGAGCCTTGGTCGGCTTGTGACGCACCTAGTGGTAGGCGTACAAGTTTGTGCTTTCCCTCTTTTCTAATTCGGACGACTGATTGTATCCCGAAGGCTTTGTGATCAGCATCTACGGCTGGGAAAGGGTTCTGCGATGAGATTCTGTCAGTATCGAGTAGGTTTGCTCCGGTTGTCGTCCTATGGCTTTTCACCTTGGTTTTCTGCTTTTGGTTTGTACGGGTAGAAATCCTCTTGAAGTTCTTGACCAGGCCGGGGGAAATTTGGAACAGGTCCAGTAGGTTGATGGGAACTTTGATTTCCTCCGCTAAATTCCAATAGTCTACCGGACCTTTTCCCCAAAGTCCTACTATTTCTCGTAGTTCTCGAATTCTTGATTCTCCTTTCCTTGCTCTGCCGGAATTCCTGGGTTTCGCTTGGAGGTCGTGCTCATCGTTCAAGATGTCTTCGATGCTCTCACGGATATAAGGAGCAGTTGTTCCACGGGGTACGAAGCGGGACTAGAAAGCTCGTTTGATGAGAGTGAGATGAGGGTGTGTCAGGTAATAGGTGAGATGGTAGTATAGGTGAGGGGCGAGCAGCGGGAAGTGCTCTTCACAGCAGAAGAGAAATGGGCGGTGGGAGTGGTCTTCCGGAGCGGAAGAGAAGTGCAATTTAAACAGCGGTCTTCGCAGAGAAAGAGGATAATCGAAGAATAAAGTTATATTCAGAAGACGTTGCGTGGAGAGAAAGCCCCGTGACGTCAGGTCTACATATGTACATTTGATCTCTAAGTGAGATCGTAACAATAATTCCACACGGGTTACATGAAACCCAGAGAACAACTCCAAAACTCCTACAACGGCACGCCAACGTCTTACCATGAAACCTGGTAAATCCTTTGTCAAATATCAACCCCTTGTAACAGCCTTGACACTTCCCTAACATGAAACATGTCAATCCGTGAAAGATGCGTGCCCACTTCCTGGAATTTCCCGCAGACTCTGCAATAAGTGCTGATAGGTCTGTGATGCGATCGTCCTCTTGCTCCGTGAGTTCAAATGTGAGCGGCGTTTTTGAACTGTTGGCTTTTAAAGGAGGTAGCTTGGTATTATCGCTTGTAGTTGGATTATCCTTTGTGCCTACCAATCAGAGGTCTACGCTAAAGCAGAAAGCTTCTTGAGAGGATTGTGGTTCATCTTACGTTTAGGTAATCTCGTCCTCAAACAATATCTGATAGAGGTAAGACTGTGCTGACTGCGAAGAAATGGGTTTAAAAACGATTTCTTTGAGGTACGCTTGCTCCCAGTACGGTAGAGGCGGATTTTTACATTCCCTTCGTCGGTGTCCGAAATCACCGCAGCTGATACACAGTAGCCCATCAACCGCAGGGTTGTGAGGTTTTGACCCGTTGATAATTGGGTGCATAGAGCTCGATGCTGGCGGCATGCCTGGATGTGGTGTTTTCTTCTCGGCTCAACCCGATTGACGATCCTTACTGTTAATAGGAGGTGCTATAAGTTGCCGGTTGAGGGGGGGCAGTTCCGGAGGGGAGGGAAGAGTTTTTTTCCGCCGGGCTCGATTGAGGACCTAGGCTATACACTGACTTTCCTGCGTCTACATCGGCCAGAACTGAGACGGTGGAGCGCCCGTATTGACTCGAAACGAACTCCTCTAGCCGTGACAGCCTAGTTTTGTCTACCAGTTCCTTCTCAGTTTTCTCTAATAGCTCGATGGACCTCTGAGCTGATTGTATAATCTCGTGAACTTTCCAGAGGGCTCCGCAGGTGGCTCCATTTATTTTAAGGACCTTTTGGCAAATTCTCGCGTTATGCAAGCCGATGACATATGCGTTCACTATGGTGTTCAGCATAATGTTTTCCAATCCTGTCAAGGCCGGAAGCGCTGAATTCTCGCGTGGTCTGTATCTGCAGTGAGCCCGGCGGAGTAGGTTGACTTTTACGGCGCGAATGTGACTGTAGGATTGGACGCCGTCTTCGAAGGGTGAATAGAGGAAACAGGGACGCGGGATAAAAGGTTCAAACGAGACACCTAACAAACGAGAACAAGGGAGAACCAGCAGGTAAGAAGGATATAAGATTGCAAAACTAAGGAACTATCTACATACTCCAATCTGATTCTTAAAGGTTGCCGTCTTACTACAACCTGGCTTGCTCGGCTATCAACAGGCTACGTGTTAACTACAAACTGTCATCTATCGCGCGGTACCTTCGTGAACTGTCAGGTTGTAGGCTTGAAGCAGGGTGTCACAGACACGCTCGTCGTGCACGGATTTAGAACAGGAGCTCGGACACTGATGAATATAACCCGAGGCCACACATCCGTCTTCTGCCTTACCCTAGAACGCACTGGCCTTAACACTATCCCTCTCTTTTAATGCAGCGAAGTTTCTACGAGCGAGAAAACTATTTATTAGGATACTTGGCAAAAAATTTGTCGAGCGCTTCGAGGTCTTTCACAAAATCATATGGTTCCCAGGAGGGAATGGGGTCGTTCAAGTATTTGATTAAGAAAGGCTTGGTTCCTCGAGGTTTTGCATCTAGGATTTCTTCCACCACATATTCTAGCTCGTCATTCACTATGATCGGAGGGGGTGGTGGATTAATTTGGCCTGGTAGAGGGTCATGAGCTACCGGCTCCAGAAGGGACACATGAAAAACGGGGTGTATTTTCATAGTTGAAAGGAGGTGAAGTTCAAAGGCATGTGACGAAATTTTTCTGGAGATTTCGAAAGGACCAAGACGTTTATGATCCAGTTTGTTTGAGGGTCTAGTGGTACTAATGTGTCTTCCAAGGAGCCAGACTCTATCTCCAATTTTGAGTCTGGGCGGAGCCATCCTGGATGCGTTGGAGTATTCTGATGCTATTTCTTGAGAATATCGTATTTCAGTTTTTAGAAAGTCCTCGAGGAGTTTAGACGCTGTCTAAAAACGCGTATTTCTATGTCGTTTGATTTTTTATCAGTACGGCGCGTGAGGATCTGGAAGCGTGGATTGTAGCCATAATTGGCAAAAAATGGGGTCACTCTAGTAGAGGACGAAATAGTATTATTGTAGGAGAATTCCACCATTGTGAGGCAATCCAACCAATTATCTTTCTGATAGTTGCAATATCCTCGGAGACATTGCTCGAGTATAGAATTTAACTGTTCTATCTGTCCATCCGTTTGAGGATGGAAGGCGCTGCTGAAGCGAAGGTCAATCTTGAGACAATAATCTATTTCACGTGCCAGATTAGACGTGAAGACAGAGTCACGATCTGAAATGACTGATTCTGGCAATCAATGTAAACGAAAGATGTTATCTCTCAGCAGGATTGCAAGATCGAAGGCAGAGCAAGTCTTTGTGGTGGAAATAAAATGAGACATTTTAGTCAGTCGATCTACAGCTACTAATTACGCGTCAAAGCCCGATGAGACTGGAAGTCCTGTGATGAAATCCATCGAGATCGATTGCCATGGTTTTTGAGGAATTTCCAATGGCTTAAGATAACCATAGGAAGCATGTCGGACTGGCTTTATTCTAGCACATGTGTCGCAATTGCGCAAATATTGATCAATAGTAGACCTAATTTTTGGCCACCAAAAGGTTCGAGAAACGAGTTCAAAAGTTTTAGACCTACCAGGATGCCCTGCCGCAGGGTGGCCGTGGCAGTTTGAGATAATCTTTGTGCGAAGAGATTCGGGTACGTAGGCCTTCTCGGCAATGAGTAGTAGCCCCTGGCGGCTAACTTTGCATGACGCAAGATCTACACGGGGATGATGAGATGTTGAGGTTTTAATAGCTTTTATGACTTCCTGGCCAAACTTGTCCGAATCGAGTGCGTCTCGTATTTCCTTCATGAATGATTTAACAAAGTCCAAATTTGATAGTATGACATCAGACTCCAAAGTTAAACAAGAAGAAGACGAAGGAATAGTCAGAGAGGTATCATGTGCAATAATCTTTTCAGGGGCAATTATCAAGTCCCGAGGTGGTTCGTACTCTGCCCTGGGATTGGTATCTTCAGACCGGCGGTTTAGGGTATCAGCTCTTGAATTCTCCAGTCCTGGCCGGAATTCTAGAACAAAATCATGCTCAGCAAGCTCTAGTTCCCATCTTGCTTATCTACGGTTAAGGATTCGTTTTGTTGAAAATGCAGTAAGATTCTGGTGATCTGTAATGACCCGAACTGGCGAGGATAAGCTGCAAACATATTATCTATATTCCTTTAGGCTCTCAACGATGGCCAAAAGCTCTTTGTCCCCGACCATGTAATGAACTTCGGGCGATGTCATAGTGCGCGAGTTATACGCCACTGGGTGTAATTTTTTTATGAATTTCGCGTCGAGGTGATACTGGGATAAAACTGCGGATATTACTTTATCTGAAGCGTCGGTCTCCAGAAGAGTTTCCAAGGAAGGATCAAAATGTCGAAGTATTGGTTCCGATGTAAATGCCAGTTTAAGGGCGTCAAATGCAGATTGGCAAGTCTGCGACCAGCTGAACTTAGTATCTTTACGGGTGAGTGCAAAAAGTGGCGAAGCAAGCTCGGAATAACTTTTAATAAATCTTCTTTAGAAATTTGCGAGCCCTAAAAATGATTGGACTCCCCGAACATTGATAGGAGGTCTCTAGTTTCTGATCGTTTCTGCTTTAGAAGTATCCATTGACAGACCAGTGCGTGACACTACGAATCCCAGAAAGGTGGTAGAATCCACTCCGATTCGCATTTTTCGGCTTTACAGAATAGACTATATTTGCTAAGTTTTTCGAGTGCGCTTCGAACATGTTCATCGTGTTTGTCTGCATTTTCGGAGTAGATTAAGATGTCGTCCAGATAGACGATGACGAAAATATCGAGAAATTCACGCAAGATATCGTTCACAAACTGTTGACAGGTGGCGGGGGCATTGGTCAGACCGAATGGCATAACTTTGTATTGGTAAAGACCATACCGAGTTCGAAAGGCCGTCTTTGGCTCATCACCCGACTTGATTCGTATTTGGTTATACGCACCCCTCAGATCCAAACGTGTAAACTTGCGGGCTTTGAGTAACTGCCGTAGGGAATCGTCTATACGAGGTAAAGGGTAAAGATTCTTCTTTGTGATTGCATTTAAAGCCCGGTAGTCAACACAGAAGCGGAGTCCTCCCCAGGTTTTTTGACGAAAAGAACTGGTGACGCGAATGATGAAGTCGAGGGCTCAATGAATCCTTTCTCCAAATTTTCCTGTAAGCATTCTCGAAGTACGGCCAACTCTAAATCCGACATGAAGTAGAGGGGCCTCATGGTAAGCTTTTGCCGAATGTCGATAGGAATCTCATGATCGATATATCTGTGTTGAGGCAGGATTTTTGCTTCTTTTGACGAAAATATGGATATAAACTTGAGAAATTGAGTTGGGATATGTTTACGAAGGTCTTCCAACTCCTCTTCTTCTAATTTAGGTATATCCCCGATGTATTCGGAAATATCTTTGAGGGCTACGAAACAGTCTTGGTGAACTTTGCACAAAGGTTCATCACTTAGCAACTTCTTCATTCTCTTATAATGTATTAAACGCAGAGAAGGACGAATAGTAGAAGGAGATAACGACGAAGGCGAAGTGCTTAGGTTATGGACTCTTTTTAAGTCTTTAGATGTAAGCGCGAGGTTGCAATGCTGACGACAGAAAATTGAAGTGAAAGCGAGATTATTCCGGCTCCATTTTATTTCCGGGTCATGTCTGGAAAGCCACGACTTGCCCAGAATGATATTATAGCGAGCTATTCGGGTGACCTGAAGGGTGAGAATTGCAAATATAAAAGTCCAAGTTACAATGAATATTTTCAACACTTATACCGGGACCCACTATCGAGTTAGAGAGGGACGACTGTATCTATATTTAAGAAATTAATTCAGTTTGAATGCACTTCCACGAGCAGCTATCGTGACGTCCTTTATAGTTTTTGCCATATTTGATTTATAGTAGATCAGAGTACAGAGTCAGCATTTTTCCTCGGGCAATTCATCCGTCGACTCAGACTAAACTAACCTTTCGTAATTTCAATTCCAGGTATATCAGCTAGCGGAGAATCGACAACATCTTGAATAGCCATGATTTGGTGAGGAAATCAACTATCACCTAGGTCAAGTATTGATCTGACAAATTCCCCCACCATTGCCTAAAGGTATCCATTTGATTTGGTGTGTGATGCGCCGTTGATGTATTCCGAGCATGTTTAACCCGTAATGATTAATGTAGATTCATGAGGATCAACACTGTAAACTGTCCTAAGATCTCGAGGTTTTGTCAGATGAAAATTCAAGGCCACAAATCAATTTACCACTTTTATTGAGATAGGTCTCTAATAGAAGAGGTCGGTTATAGATCACGTGTTTCTATGCGTAGAATGTCGCGTCCAGGTCACGTAGTTAGAAAAAAAGGGAGGAACAACACTAGAATACATCTTGAGATACCTCTTACGTCTTCGGAGGACATTTTCTCTAATGTTTCTTGTAATTGATGTTCGGAATGGTTTAAATGGCGTGTATCACTGTATTGGGATTAGTCCTAAAAGTGGACTTGGCCAGACAAGCGGCCGCCCTTTCATTGAGACTAACAATATATAGGGGGGCAAGGGTAATTTAACGAAGGTGAGAGAATAAGTTATGTGCACTATATTTATATGTTTATACTATCGGAATAAACAGAATTTATTGCCTAGCCTGCGTTAACTTACCCTTGTCCCCCTGTACCAAAATTACGTGATTTGATCAGGCACACGGACCTTGACGGTTAAGAGAGAAGTGGAATTTGTGAATATTTCGCCATTGGTAAGTCATCAACACAAACAGTGAGCACAGTATTATTCATGTAAATATTCAGTATTGACATGGATAAAGAAGGCTAGTGATCTTTGTGGCTGATTTAGTGGGAATTGGTTCGCTTGGACAGGGATCTTACATGAATACGCTCTTGACTACGGCCTACAGGGTATCAGGGGTCAAAAGTCCAGCTTGCAGCCCTAAAGATTGTTACAAGTGGGCTTATATTCTGTAGATTGCGCCGGTAATATAGGGCCTCAGGGGCATCTTTTACTCACTGATCGACATGGAAAAGTAGGGATACATCTCAGTTTTTTACAGGGAATATACATATTAGTTATAGGATGCCCCCAACAAATTATATTACATAACCATCAAGCTAAAGTGTTGATGTCACTTCATCCCACTCTTGTCTACTTGCTCTGCTCGACCCCTCTTTACCTGCTCCATCTCATCGAATTCTAGTCTCCCTAATCTCAATCGTCTCCTTTATCCGATAACGTCTGCAAAGCGATTTCCTAAAATTTTCTATGATGTAACAGTTTAGAATAAAGGTAGCAAGACGAATATTTACAAATATATCACAGTTTTACAGGAGAGTCTTGCGGAAGTTGCATTTATTTATTGGTTCATGTCTTCACGGAATGAACTCCCAAAATATCTCCACAAACGCTCGCAAACACTCAAGTAAACTAACTCGAGATCAGAGGCTTCAGGTGAGTTTAGAATATTGGAAATATTCTATTTACGAGTATAAGCTACTTGAAATCAGGTTTTAACCCTTCCTGAAGCTGCAAAAACCGATAAGGAGATCTCTTATATACTTGGAGTTACTATTCATCAATTAAAATATACGATTCATATGGGATGTGTTGAGCCAGGAAAAGGCACTGTTCCAAAACCAAGAATAAATTCCTGATAACAAGACGAGTTAAAAATATTTATCTGAAGCTCAAAAGAGACTCGGCAGATGACGTACCTGGAGCTAGCAGTTAATTTTCTACAACAAAATGTTGGCGAAGATGCAACTCGAAATGCTCTCAAGAGGAGAGGCTTTAACAGGCGCATTGCCAGAAATAAGCCTCCTCTCTCTGACGAACATAGAACACTAATGCTTGAGTGGGCTGAATGACATCAGTCTTCAAGTCTAAATGACTGGTGACGGGTGATCTGGAGTGACGAGACGTGGATAAACGATAGTCTAGTCAACAGAGTGCATGTCACTAGGATAGTCAGTTTTCGTTCATTAGTTAAATAGAGATGCGAAACGCTAAAGATTTTTACATGAGCGCGAAGAGTACCAAAGTACATGCATCATCGATCGCCATACGAAAAATTATTCTTGAATGTTTTGGGGATGCTTTGCCGGCACCCAAGCAGGTCCTTTTGTGTTCAGGCAAAGAAGCTGGAAGAAAATAACCGGAAAAGTTATCTTCAAAGTATTCTCCCAGAAGTTGTTGGATTTCTGAGGTCAAGCTTTGCAAGAACGTGTGTTGTTATGCAGTTTATGCAAGACAACACCCCCGTTCACACTGCAGTTGTCATGAAGGAGTACCTTGGTGAACATGAGATAGTACCTATGGTCTGGCCGCCGTACTCCGCTGATTTGAATACAATCGAAAATATATGGGGATTGATGAAGTCATATGTACAGGATCGATACGGAGACTCCGATCTGGGACGGCAACGCGGGAGGGCTGAAAGTCAATCCCTTGTGGAAGAAGCCTGGCAGGAATGCACAAAGCCTGAAACTCTCGCAAATATTATCAGTGATATGCAAGATAGGTGCTTGGCAGTTATTCGAGCGCAGGGCGGATCTACAGACTATTAGCTGTGATATTTACAGTAATTTTATAGGAACTTTGAATAGAAATGAAAAATAATATTCTAAAAATTAATTTGAATTTAGATTAATTTTTGGTGAAAGTTGCATGGGTGTAAATGTTTTACGGAAAAATCTCATGAGCTAATACTGTGGTACAGCGGTGAAGTATTACTGCATGACACTAGGCCAGGACCCCCCCTTACCTGTACACTAATACTAATAGGGCAACAGGGGAACGCGAGCTTTGAGATCATGAAAACATGGTGTTTTCTACTTTAGAATAGCGCGACGTAGAGCCTCTTTATTAGTATTAAGTATGGAGTCCTTTTGCGTCAATTACAGCCTGGCAACGCTCTGGCATGCTCTCAATCAAGACTCGAAGGGCCTCCTCTCCCACCTTATCCCGAGCATCTTTTACTGCCTCTCGCAGTTGAGTACAGTAAAACTTCTGTAACACGATAGTGGGTCCCGGCATAAGTGTTGAAAATATTCATTAAAATTCATCCATCTATATTTGCAATACTTACCCCTGCACGCAAAATGACCTGTAAGGGTAAGTGTTGCAAATATAAAAGTGCAAGTTACAATGAATATTTTCAACACTTATGCCGGGACCCACTATCGTGTCAGAGAAGTTTTACTGTATACCCCATAATTTCAGGATAATTATCCTGTAGATAGTTCTTCATAATGTGCCAAACTCTCTCGATCGGGTTGAGATCTGGGGAAAATGGAGACCAGTATTTAACAAAAACGCCCCTCTCCCTCAAGTTCTCCCGAGTATCTGCGGCGGCATCGCCTGGGGCGCCATCTTGCATTAAAACAAGGTTAATTCCGTCTCTTCTCATCATCTCGATATACCCATGAATAATAGGATCTGTATGCGCTTGGTACGAATCCTTATTAATCGTCCCTCAATCCTTTTCCAAAAAGATCCCTGGCCCCTTTGTATGCCCATGAAAGCAGCCCCAAAACATCCATCCCTTCTTGCGTTGATGCTTCTCGATAATCCAGGTAGGATCCCACTCCTCTCCTGGCCTTCTTGTTACTGTTGTGATATGAATGTCAGACCCGCTATGCGCATACCCTTGTCTATCTACAGGGATATGGCATATTCATGTACTAGTCCTAGAACAGCGTACAGGGATTACATAGCCCTGCACAGCCGCTATTACGATCATCACTAAGAGCCTAGTGCTACTAGTACAACATGGTAGCATAATGAGAGATGGTAGCATTATGGGACATAGTAGCATTATACGATATGGTAGCATAACGGGAGACGGTAGCATAATGGGACAGGATAGGATGTTAGGCTATCGGACATTCTGGTTATATGATGGACTATCCTGAAAATGTAATATGTATATGTATTAGTCCTGTCTACCTTAGGAGTATCATTGATCACACTAATTAAGTTATTCATATCCTCAGTCTCTGAGTATCATCTTCTGCACTTCTCTGTTATCCCTAGCTTATTCACAATTCTATATCTGCTCATAACCGAGTTACAACAGGTTATGAGCCCGGGCTCTTCCACTGCGGCACTTAGTAAGACTCAGTGGTAATCGAAAGGAATATGGGAAACGGAAGCAGACACGTGCTAGGTGAAGGAGTTTCATTCTCGAAATGGAAAAGTAGTTTGCAGGCGAAGCTTGCCAAGCGGAATCTTCTTGGTCACGTTTTTCATGATATCGAAGAAATTGAACCAGCCATTGCTCCTGAAGCGCTACCGCCTATGAGTGCTGAGCAGACGCCTCAACAGTACCAGATATTAGTGGCAGAATATCGATCAGAAAGAGCAGCGTGGAAAATAGACGAAATAGAGGCCAGAAATATTATCATTGATCGATTAAGCGACAGTGTGTGCCCTCAAAATTATGAAAAATATACAGCGAAGCAATTATATGAGAATATAGCAAAGACTAGATCGGAATCGGCAACTGCACCGTACTCATCAGCCCTTGAAACCCTCCTCCAGACAAGGTTCACTGGATCTCCGAACGACTACTGCGATCGTTTCCTAGCTAATTTACATAGCGTAAACAGTGCAGCTGATGCTCTGTCCTCCGATTCCTCAGCTTTAGAGCCAGCCCATTCTGAATATGTTATACTCCCAGGACAGGCTGCGGTACTATTTTCTCTTGGTACCAAAGGAGTAGGATGGTTGGATAATTGGAGGGACACAAAGGCACTCGAAAGCGACAATAAGTTCTCCAGCCTCGAATTTATGATGTCTTCACTCAGAACTGTCGCGGGAAATAGGACCCAATTAACACCTCGGATGACTGCGGTTGCCGAAGTGGAAAAAAATGACAGAAGAGACCCAGATGCTTACTGTACGCTGTGTAGCCATAAGCATAAAAATAAGCAGTGTTTCAGACAGCACCCTGATTTGGCTAGAGCGCGTCGTGGCTATCAAGGACGAAGAGATTGGAAGGGAAAAGGAAAGGCTCGGGCCCTTGCTGGCGAATGCAATGATAGTGACTCTGATTCTGAAGGGACAGCGATAGCTGCTATGTGCGTATCTGGCTCTAATAAAATTCCTTCACTATATGATACAGGTGCATCGCACCACTTCATACCTTCCAAAAGTGATTTTGTCGGTCTTCGTAAACGCTCAAGACCATTTAAGTTCGACCAAGCAGTAGGCGCAATGTCGTTAAATTATCAAGGCACCGCGCACTTGAAAATCGGATGTTTAAAGCTCAAGCTTCAGGACTGTCTATACTCTCCGAATTCATCCTGTAATATTATCTCTGCTGTAAGACTGCAACGACTCGGGAATATTGTTCCAGATTTTGATAACACGATGCTCGTTCAGAAACAAAAAGGACAACCAGACAAACCTGTTGCACGACTCATTCCAAAAAATGACGTTCTATATATTCATCCAATAGACCCACAAAATCTCACGATGGAATTTAATGCTGTGATAGCGCCAGGAGTAGCTCGAATCCCGAAGACTACGAGCGCACAACGCTGGCATCAACGTCTTGGGCACACGGGCCAAAAGATTTTAAAGAAGACGGCAGACTGTTCGCTTGGACTGGAAGGTATAGATATGAGCGACCTTGGTACATGTGAGACCTGCCACCTTAGCAAAGCTCAGCGTTTTGTCTCCAGGGAGCCCAGACCTACTCCGAATGAGCCACTTGATGAGGTCTTTATTGATACAGTGGGAAAAGTGACAGAGTCATTCAACAAGCACCAATATGTTGTCATCATAACAGATGCTAAAACAAGAATGCGTTGGGCGCTTACTACGCAAACAAAGGACCAAATAGCACAGGAGCTAGTTCAATGGATAGAACATCAAGAGCATCAATACGGAAAGCGAGTTCGAATAATTTTTAGAGATGGAGGCTCAAAGTTCACCCGAACCAAGGAGTACTGTGAAAAGCATGGCATACGAACAGATGTTTCAGCACCTTATACACCTGAGCAAAATGGAGCATCAGAGGCTGCAAATAAGGTCATTCTGAGGAAAGCTCGATCGCTACTTATCGACGCCGGTATGCCAGCTATGTACTGGCCATGGGCAGTTCAGCATGCATGCTTCATCACAAATAGACTGTACTGCCTTCGAACTAGCAAGGTGCCTCTCATCGACTTTCTCGAAGGACTGAGACAGCCACACAAGGAAAAAATTGACTTTACGAATTTGCCCCGATTTGGTTGTAGAGCATACAAGCTGATCGACACAAAACCAGGAAAATTTGATCCCCGAGCCGAGATGGGCTGGTTCGTTGGATTCCAAAAGAATACAAGTAAAAACTTCCTTGTTTATTACCCTCATTGGACGCCAGCGCATGGATGGAAGTGGATCGAAAGCTGCACTCCCCATGTCACTTTCAATGAGGATGTTGTATTTGGTGATAAATTAGATTCAGTTCGTCGGCAGAAAACGACCAGCTATTGGACTAGGGCGGATTCAATTTTCTCTGAAATTCCATCATCAGCACGAATCCCTAATACATTACCTCCGAAGGAACCTTCAACTCATGCTCATCAAACGCCACAGGAGTTTGAGGGGGAGAGTCAACCAAATTTGCCAACGGAGTCGATGGATGGTCAACCAAATGGCTCGGGCTGTCAGCCGCCGATAGCTCCTCTTACATCTCCAAGAGTAGCACCACAGCTCGACATCCCTCACATGGAAGTACCTGAATTCCATGAGAATCCAGTCGTGTTGGGGGACACTAACTCAAGTATTCCTAGCTCGCCAACCCTATCAATCCAAAGTCAACATGAAAGTGAGTATTCAGAACGTGAGGACTCTGCCGAATATCCAGAGGTCCCAGATGAAACAACCGACGTGCCTCCATCTCAGGATTTAGTTCACCAGCCAGAGCGCCAAAGTGATTCAAGCTCGCAAGAAGTGACCCCTCACGATTACATCATGACAGGATGGGATCCTCTGCAACCCGTTGCCGGCCAGAAACGCCAACACTCTCCGGAGCCAGATATGATACGGACTAAGCGCGGCAGAGATGTAAAGCGAATAGATTACTATCGCCTCCATCATGGGATGGCAGCCTATCAATCAACTGACCCAAGAACGTGGGAAGAAGCTATGACGTGCTCAGAAGCGACACAGTGGATACTAGCAGCAAATGAAGAATTCAACTCGCTAAAAGAGAAAGGAGCAATAAAGATCATTAGACGTAAAGATCTACCAAAAGGCCGTAGTCCCATGAAGTGTAAATGGGTATTCAAGAAGAAGTTTTTAGCAGATGGAAGCATTGAGAAGTGGAAAGCTCGTTGTACCGCTAAGGGTTTCACTCAGAAGTTCGGTATTGATTATAAAGAAACATTTGCGCCAACGCCGAGACCGGAAACTGGAAGAATCATGCTAGTTCTTGCTCATCATCTTGGCTGGCATCGAAGGCAAGGAGATGTGCCTACAGCTTTTTTAAATCCAGATCTAGACATTGATCTTTACATGGAAATGCCAAAAGGATTTGAAAAGGAGGGATGTGTTCTCCAGCTTCGCAAAGGATTGTATGGGCTTAAACAGGCTGCGGCCCTTTGGTATGATGACGCAAAGGCTACTTTAGCTCGACAAGGTCTTTTCCCAACAGTCTCAGACACATGCTTATACACCAATAAAAAGAAGGATTTGTTCGTCTTGATGCATGTCGACGATTTCCAGGTAATAGGACCTGATGTAAAGAAGATCGATCAGCTTATGCACGCCTTGTATAAAAAGTATAAGCTTAAAGCTGTGAAGACAAATCTGTTCTTAGGGACTCGCATTGAAAATCCGGACAAGACTACACTTAAGCTCTCCCAAGGGCAGTATGCACGAACACTGATCGAGAGACACGGGTTGAAGGATTGCAAGCCTGCGAGCACGCCCATGGAGCGTCTAATGGAGCCTAATAAGACACAGTGCTCAACACAATTGATGACAGAGTATAATTCGATAATTGGTGGCCTTCAGTACCTCGCAAATAACACAAGGCCTGATATTGCCTTCGCTGTCAATCACTTGGCTCGCTTCCTGGTTAATCCCTCAGATGAACATTTACTGGCAGCTCGTCGAGTACTTCGGTACATTGCCAAGTCGCCTGATCAAGGAATCATTTTCAAAAGAGGAAAGGGTAAACCAGTACTTGAGGCTTACACTGATGCAGATTTTGCGGCCGATCCACTGACAAGAAGGTCAACCTCTGGAATGCTGATCAGACTTGCGTCAGGGCCAATAAGTTGGAAGTCTCACCTACAGCGTGAAGTCGTTCTGTCCACGACTGAGGCAGAATACCTTGCAGCCACAGAGACTTGTCGTCAGTTACAATGGGTAAAATCTTTATTTGAAGAGCTGGAACTAATTGACCAAGTTGAAGGGGCTAAACGGACTAGACTCTACGTTGACAACCAGTCAGCAATTTCACTTATCAAAAACCATGACAACCATCGCCGCTCTAAGCATATCGCCTTAAGAAACTTCTATTGCCGGGAACAACACCAGAATGGCAAAATCGAAGTAGTCTACGTTCCGTCTGCCAATCAATTAGCTGACAGCCTTCCTAAAGTCAAGTCACCGGTGATGATACATTAACATTACCCAGATATTAAGCTGGTCACATTCGTAAGTCATACTAAATGTATGCTGTATGATTAGTCGTCATTTGGACAATAAAATCACTATTTAGAAATGGTTGTTACCAACAGGGGGAGTGTTGTGATATGAATGTCAGACCCGCTATGCGCATACCCTTGTCTATCTACAGGGATATGGCATATTCATGTACTAGTCCTAGAACAGCGTACAGGGATTACATAGCCCTGCACAGCCGCTATTACGATCATCACTAAGAGCCTAGTGCTACTAGTACAACATGGTAGCATAATGAGAGATGGTAGCATTATGGGACATAGTAGCATTATACGATATGGTAGCATAACGGGAGACGGTAGCATAATGGGACAGGATAGGATGTTAGGCTATCGGACATTCTGGTTATATGATGGACTATCCTGAAAATGTAATATGTATATGTATTAGTCCTGTCTACCTTAGGAGTATCATTGATCACACTAATTAAGTTATTCATGTCCTCAGTCTCTGAGTATCATCTTCTGCACTTCTCTGTTATCCCTAGCTTATTCACAATTCTATATCTGCTCATAACCGAGTTACAACAGTTACCCAGGTACGTGTATGTGTTCCATCAGTAATCCAGGTTTCGTCGGTCCAAAGGATTCGATACCATTGATCCATCGTCCAGTTAACATGCTCTTTAGCCCAGTCAAGGCGGACTTGTTGATTCTTTTTTGAAATCGGCGGCTTTCGCATTGCAAGGCGACGATGAAAGCCTTCACGTGCAAGAGCAGTACGAATAGCGTCCTTTTTAACCCCAAATTCCATCACTTGAGCAAATTGTGTATAGCTCATTCGTCGGTTCTTTGCAGAGGCGCACACGAACTCGACAAGCTCCTCGATTTGGGCTTGCATAAGAAGAGGAGGCCTACGACTCTTCTTTTTTGGCGTAAGACGTGATGATCGACAAGCTCTACTAATTTGATCGAGAGTATGGCCTGTATGTACGCGAATTTGCGCGTATTTCCACCCAATTTCGTGAAGGAGTTGGCAGCCGCGTTTTTGACCCTTCGTGAGATTTGCCGCTTTCTTACGACGAGTAGGAGGGTGCGGAATAGGAGAATTAGACCCTTGCGGAAAAGGATTTAAGAGAGAAGTAATTGGAATTGCCATTTTTAATGAAAATAAGTGGTAGAGTGGGTAAAAGGCTCTACGTTGCGCTCTTCTACAGTAGAAAACAGGGGGACGAAGACGGCGTTTCTACCTGTACGTGGTGTCCCCTACGAACCTGGAGTTTATCTTCAGAGCCATCAGAAACACGCATTACTCGGTCACGGAGGAAAAGTCACCCAAATAAGTTTCCGGGGCGTACCCAGCTCCCGTTATGGTGGTGATGGATCAGACTAAGTTGGCCCTTTTTACCAAGATGAATTCTCACTGTTTACAGATATTCTGGCATTATAATGTCTCCCGAGGAAAGAGCACCGCTACCTGAGCGCTGGTGGTGTCGGTATAAGGAGGATATCTGGACCATGGGATCTTAGGGAGATACAGATGGAGATACGCACCTCGTGTGGCTCTGGTGTCTAGGCCTCGTCTGGCTGGAGCTGCAGATTTTTTGAGACTTTTTCCCGCGTACCGGTTTCCATGGCTGCTCTTTTTCAATTTTTTTTGAGCAGAAGGTTCCGTAGAAAAGGTGGTTGAATTCTACGGGTAATTACTGAGCTAAATGGCTACCCTTCATGGGTCAATGTATCAATGATCTTAGGTTCGAAGTAAAAGGGGAAAGGAGCACTGTAAAAGGTGTGGCCTGGGTCAGAGAGGAGCCCTAGTGTTATAATAGTCTTGGACTCTACATAGCACGAATAAACACCACTACAAACAATACGAGCAAACAGTAGAAAACACCATGTTTTTATGATCATAAGGCTCGCGTTCCCCTGTTGCCCTATTAGTATTAGTGAACAGGTCAGGGGGGGTCCTGGCCTAGTGTCATGCAGTAATACTTTACCGCTGTACCACAGTACGTCCAATCAGCATTTCCCCTTGCAAGACGTCCTAGTACTTTCAACGTACATCATGGCCGAATTCATCAGAGCTGCAGAAACCCTGCATGTGATTATCATTGAGAACTTCTTCTGTATAAAGATCTACAGTTTAACCCCTGCAAAACGCACGGATGTAAATGAATATCATGCGAGTCTGTAAGAACGGCAATTACATACAAAATTAACGCTAATTAGTAACAATATTTAGGGCTACAACTTGGACTTTTTACCCCTGATACCCTGTAAGTCTATGATGCTTTCACTTATGTTCCCAATGCTCTTACAGCAGAGCCTGGCAGCCGATAAAGGGTCCGGTGTAATTATTGAAAAGATTCATCGAAATTTTACCTTTCATATTTGTACTACTTTACCCCGCACATCATTTTGGACTCAGGGGTAAGTATTGCAAATATAAACGGTAAGGTTTCAATGAATCTTTTCAATAGTTTCATTGAACCCTTTATCGGATCATTCAGGCTCTATTGCGACTCATTTTCGATCTTTCGCTCTATTTCCAATGGCCTGGCAAATTCTAATAGAATTGTTTGACGGATAGCTGAAGGGCTTCAATCTGAAAGTCATAGACGTCATTGTTTGCGTGTATAGTTTCGCTTAAATTATTCGCTACGGGATAAGTAAACGGTGCGGGTTGTCGTTTCCAGGGTGACAGCGGCAAGATTTTCATAAACTTTGTATAAGTCTTCTAAGTGGTGCACGTTGTTGATTAATGTCCAACCTCAGCTTACAAGACTTATTGCTTTTTGATCACGAGTTGACTCTTGTTACTTTGTTTACTTAACAATGTCTGTAAAGAACGTCGACATTTGTGCTGAGACAAAGACTCTCCGAATCTAGTGAAGTTCATCACTCACAAAGAAGAATTTGGCTCGGCTCGGCCTTTTTGTTTAAAATTATTCGTAACTTATTGCGCGTACTACTACTACGTGTGACAACAATAGTTTGTCTTGAATGTTAATCCGATGAGGGATCTGATACAATTGATACTATTAAAATTGCAAAAGGTAATTCAGGATTTAATGAATGGCGGTGGTAGTACACCTAAATGCTGTAGAGGCCTTTGATGGACTACGAATTATCTTTAAGTCAAACAAAGGAATGTTCGTTGTGAAGAATAAACTCTGCTGTAAAATCAATTATCTATCGATTTTGATAGTAAGCATTTAGGAATACGGTAATGATCAGAACGTGAAAGGTTGTTGACGCGTTTATCAAGCGAGATCGCGATGTAACTAAACGCTCGCGTTAGCTCGAAGTCATGAAGGTCAACAAAATGAGACCAGTTAATTCACTATCACGCTGCGCCTAAAATTACATTTGGTAAAGGGGGAAATCAGTCGTCTCGATTCTATAAAGTCAAGTATCTCAAGCAACACTATTACCTTGATTCCGTCTCTACATTTCCAAAAACTATTCCCACAATGTTTGTAGTAAAGCGCGGTAAGAAGACCATCAACATGTCCTCTCTCCTTCTAACGAGATAATAGATGGCCGTAAAGAACGCGTGCAGTTCGACAAGATCACAGCCCGCGTCTCTCGATTATGTTATGGCCTTGATTCTGAGCACGTAGATGCTGGAGCGATCACTCAAAAAGTTATTTCAGGTGTTTATAAGGGTGTCAACACAATAGAGTTGGACAATCTTGTGAGTCTTCGTTAAAGGAGTAATGGAAAAGCTAACAAGTTGCCCAAGGCTGCCGAAACAGCAGCATACATGACTGTGACTCATCCGGATTATGCTATTCTCGCAGCCCGAATAGCAGTTTCAAACCTTCACAAGCAGACCAAAAAAGTTTTCTCAGACGTGGTCTCAGATCTCTATCATTATGTGAACCCCAAAAATGGAAAACTGTCGCCAATGATCAGCAAATCAATGTACCAGACGGTAATGACCCACAAAGCCGAGCTCAATTCAGCCATTGTCTATGATCGTGACTTTAATTACCAATATTTTGGATTCAAGACTTTAGAACGATCTTACCTTCTACGATTAGATGGTAAGATTGCTGAGCGGCCACAGCATATGATTATGCGCGTTGCAGTAGGGATCCATGGAGAGGATATTGAGTCCGCTATTGAGACGTATCACTTAATGTCTAATAAATATTTTACTCATGCTTCACCTACCTTATTCGCTGCTGGAACACCACAGGCACAGCTGTCGTCCTGTTTCCTAATTGATATGAAAGAAGATAGTATAGATGGAATCTATGATACTCTCAAGACTTGTGCCATGATCTCTAAGAATGCCGGTGGAATTGGTCTCAATATTCACCGGATTAGAGCCACTGGAGCTTACATTGCGGGCACCAATGGAAACTCTAACGGGATTGTCCCCATGCTTCGAGTGTTCAACAATACAGCTAGATATGTCGATCAGGGTGGAAATAAGCGCCCAGGGGCATTTGCCATCTATCTTGAGCCCTGGCACGCAGATATTTTTGAATACCTAGACCTTAGAAAAAATCACGGAAAAGAAGAAATTCGAGCCCGTGATTTATTTTACGCATTATGGATTCCCGATCTATTTATGAGACGTGTTGAAAAAAACGGAGACTGGACACTTATGTGCCCTAATGAATGTCCTGGCTTAGCTGATGTCTATGGCGATGAATTTAACGCGTTGTATGAGAAATATGAAAATGAAGGGAAGGGGCGTAAAGCGATCAAGGCTCAAAAGTTATGGTACTCTATTATTGAAGCTCAAACCGAGACAGGAACGCCGTTCATGCTTTACAAGGATGCGTGCAACAAGAAAAGTAACCAGAAGAATCTCGGAACCATCCGTAGCTCAAACCTCTGTACTGAAATCGTGGAATTCTGCTCTCCTGATGAAGTGGCTGTCTGTAACTTGGCATCGATGGCCCTTCCTACGTATGTCGATATGAATAAAGGTACTTATGACTTCAACAAGCTCCATGAGGTTGTTCAAGTTGTGGTAAAGAACCTGAACAAAATCATCGATATCAATTACTACCCTGTTCCAGAAGCCCAAAAGAGTAACTTCCGTCATCGACCAATTGCTGTAGGTGTTCAGGGTCTCGCTGACGTATTTCTGGCGTTACGTTTGCCTTTTGAATCTCCTGAAGCGAAACACCTGAACAAACAAATTTTCGAAACAATATACCACGCTGCTCTGACGTCTTCTGTTAAGCTAGCAGAAAAAGATGGAACTTATGAGACGTATGAGGGATCTCCAGCTTCCAAGGGCGAACTACAGTATGATATGTGGGACGTCACTCCAACTGATCTATGGGATTGGGACTCGTTAAAAGCAGAGATTAAGGTGCATGGTCTTCGAAACAGCTTGCTTGTTGCTCCTATGCCGACTGCTAGTACAAGTCAGATACTAGGATTTAATGAATGTTTCGAACCTTATACCTCGAATATTTACTCTCGGCGTGTGTTAGCTGGAGAATTTCAAGTTGTCAATCCATGGCTGCTGAAAGATCTCGTCGACATGGGTCTCTGGTCGGATAATATGAAAAATCGTATTATTGCGGATGGTGGATCTGTACAAAATATTCCAAATATCCCCGCTGATATAAAAGCCTTGTATAAAACAGTGTGGGAAATTTCTCAACGCACTATTGTGCAGATGGCCGCTGACCGTGGGGCTTTTATCGATCAATCTCAATCAATGAACATTCACATGAAAGACCCCACCATGGGTAAGATTACCAGCATGCATTTTGCTGGATGGAAACTTGGACTTAAGACTGGAATGTATTATCTCCGAACAATGGCTGCCTCCGCTCCTATCCAATTCACCGTTGACCAAGAGGCTCTTCTTGTGGCTGATACAAATGTAGCGCGGGAGAGATCTTCCAGAAAGCGAACCACCCCTGGGTTTGTTGTTCAATCGCCTGGCCCCCAGCCCATGTCTCAAAGTGGAAGTGTAGTGAGCAATGGTACTCTGTACCGAACGCCCTTAGCCGACGATAACCTGAACTCCAGAATTGAGAACCAGAAACCTACACCTGCGACGATCGTTAAGCTACCTAGCTTCAAGGCAGATCAGCCCGAGGGCGAAAGTCCCAAGGCTATTGCCATAGATTCAGATGCCGCTCGCGTGAGGAGTGAACAATTTGAAGATAACACTTTAGAGACTACAGAGAGGGAAAAAGACATATACGCTGACGCCATATTGCAATGTGAGTTATCCACGAGTCGAGCTCTTACACCACGACTAACTTAACTACCAGGTAGTATCGAGAATAAAGACGAGTGTACAATGTGCAGTGGTTGAGAAATTCTGATTGGTCTATCATCTGTAGCTCACTACTATTCCTGTATTTTTAGCTCATGCGGCGTCATAAGGGTGATTTTGATTTGAAGTGAATGAATGGTAATGCAATTGTTTTTGGAACTAACAGACGTCATTTTGATGGAATTGAAGGAAGGAGAAAAGCTGTCCCCAGCTATCTCCAGTGTGAATAATGATCATGAGTAGAAAAGAACGAGATAGCGATATTGCAACATCTGAGGTCAATGATTTTGCAAATTGGATTACATGTGACTGTATTGATACACAGCAACACCCCGAGATGGCTAAGATCGTCATCTACCGTGTCCACTCAGTTAGATGACGTCAATCGAGGTTTTAGTCACTGGATTGGCTTTTCATGTTGCAACGCGGGCAGTTGCAATAGATTTGGAAAGCATCCGATGAGAATGATATCTACATGCATGCCTGCGAAGACATGATTTCAAATAGCCAATTGAACGGACAGACACCCATGACCACGACGGGTCGATCTCGGACGAACGAACGACTTATAAACTGGCCAAGCATCCAGCCGTGACAACCCAGGTAGATAGTCCCCGCATCCAAATGTCCGCAGCCCTCCGAGAAGGGTGATCCAGAACGGATTCAGACGTCGCAACACCCCAATTCAGCCATCCACGCCGACGAACGACTCGCACTCCCGACTCTCGATGAACTCATGCACCGGCAGACGAAACTCGACAATCTCCGCGCCATTCACCAGATCATTTTCACGCACGCGGGACCACGCCTCGTCTTCATGACGCGCCAATCCAGCACGCAGATGTCGACGCACGAGTCTTCGGGCCGCGACATCGAACTCGACAGTGACGAACCAGCGCTCATCGCACAACGCGGCGATCTCTCGCCATGGGACCCGGTCAAGCGCCAGGTAATTCCCCTCGAAAACGACGATGCGAGCATGGGGCGTAATTGAAATGGCGTGCGCGATCGGGTCTTTGAGTGCGTGCGAGAAGGACGGCGCGGTGTATGTGGGCGTGTCGGGGGTGAGCGGTGCGCGCAACGCTCGGACGAGATCGTGCAGCGATGCGGCATCGAAGGTGAAGGCGGCACCACGGCGCGCGTGTGCCGACGTCGGATCGGGGAGGGCGTCAAGCTGGGCGCGGGTGAGATGGTAGCCGTCCATGGGGACGTACGCTGCGGTGGACGACGTCGTGGCGGCGTTGAGACGGGTCACGATGGTGGTGGCTAGGGTGGTTTTGCCTGGTGGCTGTTAGTGCTGCGTATGCGTTGCTGCCAGGTTTAGGCATCTCTACCTGAGCCGGGAATTCCCGCAATGGCAATGAGAAGACGTTGGTCTGCTGCTAATGTTGCGAGTTTGGCTGTCCATCGAGGTCAGTGTGCGTTTGTCAGTGGGGAGTGGTGCTCGTACCTCGCGTTTTTTCAACGAGCCGATTGACTTGTTCTTCCATTTCTTCGGGCTATGAGATACGTTGTGTCTGATGCGGTGTTAGGTCAGAGGGGTCTTCAGATGCATTGGCCGGAGGTCCGCTGCTCATCATGAGGCTCTACCGGTTGATCCGACCCATTCAAAATTCATGTCAGCTGTTCATGTACACAGTAGTCAACGTGTCTCACACTACACATATCACAATCGATTTTAGATGGACTCATATTTGCCATACGATATATCTGTGCATCCAAACATGGCATTCCATCTGTACTACTGTTAAGTTTTAGAGAGATAAGTTACTGGGGTAGAGGATTATATCGAATGAGAAATTGATCGGGTCGCTTGCACTTCACGGCAAATGAGACAGTTCCTGAGCGAGAGAACAGTACATCAATGAACATTTCTTGGTACATTCTTCCAAGCTGGGAACGTGTGAATAGTCGAAGGAACTTAATCGAAAATTTATATCAAACTAGCCAAAGAGAGCAATTTATAACATTAGTAGTCTATCTTCTCATTATCTTGAAGTAAACGCCAAACCCCCGCTTTTGTCCATTGATACGCCAAATCACCCAAGACCATAAGATAGAGCCTCCATCCTACAATCATGCCCAGAAAAGAGAGGCTTGCATCTAAGCAACGATTTTATCTCCAAACTGTTGCTGGCGCTGTCTTTCTTCACCAAATACTCTTCGACTCATTTCAAGTACTTTTTCGAACCCTTCTCGACCCTTGCGCGCATTTTCGGAAAACCTATCGACCGTCGCCTCTTCCACGGCATTCTTGATCTTCTGCCAGCCCCCACAAAGAGCGGTAATCTTGGCTTCCTGCTTGAACTTGGTTTGCGTTGATGAAATTGGCTGATACACGACAGTTTCTCGCACGCTGATGATGTTGGAGAAGGTCAAATTAGTCGAGATCATGGTGACTTTTTTCTTTTTCGGGTCTACATGTGATGTCTCAAAGACGTGTGATGTATCTTTGCCACCCATCAAGGAATTTAGCCATTGAGGCGCGCTTTGTTTGCATGTGATGAGGCGTTCTGTCCGTAACTAGCGTCTCTTTATTAGCTGGAGTAAGGCAAGAAGTGATCTGAATATATCTAACTTACAATACCGGTGTCGGGGTCTACTGTACGCGAGAGGGTATCCACCGCGATAACATGAGTTGATTTATCGTTCCAGGGAGAATATTTCATCCAGTTGGCCGTGGAAACTTCCTCCCATGAGTATTGAAATGCTACATCGTTTGAGAAGACTTTCATTCTTAGAGTGTTGCACGGAATTGAAAATGTTCTTCGGGATCAATTGTGTGATAAATTTGCTGGTGTCAAAGAGTCTTTTCTCATCGATCCCATTCGACAGAATTCTGCACCATCGGGATCAAACAAGTAAATACGTCAGAGTCCGCTATACCATTAACAGTTAGGTTATGGGCGGATAAAGGTATAATTCTGCAAAATTTTCGCTAAGCACGGGCGATTGGTGGGCAGCATCCATGAGCGGTCTGATCGCGATTGTCAGTGAGTCAGATCTAAGTCTTGTACGTACCCTAACCATAACTTAT